>JASAND010017140.1:0-40426 GCA_030248195.1 Trissonchulus latispiculum | reverse complement strand
CTACTCAGAATTATAGTGATGCACGTAGTCAGCTACTGGCCCGGATCACGCGAGTTTCGGCAGCTGGCGCCCGAGGCCTTGCAAGAGGCAGCACTGGTTAACAAGGAAAGGTACGATTTGAAAGCTTCACCGGTTGAGTGAAAGTGTTGTGCACCGGTGTAAAGATTTTGGTTGCCTGCCAATAAACGAATAAATTTAAATTCAAAGGAAGACTACTAGGTTCGTGAGTGTGCGCATGTCAAAATCTCGCCCCTACTCGCTTAATTCCCTAAACAACTACAGCAGGCGCCGGCAGTCCAATTTCGGTACCGTGAGTTTACTGGTTTTTGAACAAAGATATGAAATTGACAAAAATAGAGAAAAGGCACAGAGTTTACAGAATGTAAATGAACAAACAGTTTCACACAACTCGTACACAAAAATAGAAAGTACTTCACAAAATTATACACGAAATTACGGAGCAATAACCCAACTAACCCAACTGGAAAGGGAACTAAGTTCCCCGAACCAAGAGAATCAACGAAAAAGGATTCCCCAAGGCTGACCAACGGTGAGAGACAGGCAAAACACCCGCCGGTTCCTACGACAGAAATCCCAAGACTGACTAAAACAAGCGCCCAATTTCAATGGCGGACTAGAATTAGCTAAGGAACCGAGGTTCCTACACAGAAGTACAATTTTTCATTTATCGTTCATAAAGATAACACTGCGTTTTGAATAAATTTAAATGGAAATCAAGAGAATGTCAGAAAATAGTTCACAGATTACCCCCTCTTTTGAAATGCACGCCCTCGCCGCGGCCTCCAGGCAAAATTAGTAGCCATAAAAAGGAGGGTTAGCCTACGTAACTTAGCTATTAGTAGAGGTAAAACGTCGTTTTAGAAAGCAGAAAGAATTAAAATTGTATCTCACTCGAGCCCCTGGCTTTGCCAAATTTTAGGGGTCTGTTTTCGAGACACGGGTAAAGCTACTTCGGCACGTGCCGGACAACACACAACATTAGAGTACATAGACTCAACACAAAAGACATAGAACCCTTCAGCCGCGACAGGGGCGCAGGTCTCAAAAGGGAGAGTAACCCAAAATTTTTTAAAGAGCAATGGGGAAACTCTATTCAAAAACATCAGACTACGGGAGTACTAATTCAAACTATACATAATAGAAACTAAACAACTATACAGTAGAAATATACTAGACGTGACTAAACAAAGAAATAAAATTTTAAACCCCAGCTGTATATGAAAAATATGGTTTATATATATGTGCTCCGGGAGAGGCTACACCGGAGGAAAATTTATAGGAATTTATGAGAAATTGCGCGAAAAGAGCGAAAACAGACGCGTACCCAGTCCAGGGAAGCCTCCCCCGGAGTAAACATATTATGCACGAATCTAATTAAATGCCAATATAAAGCTGCATAAAAATAAAGCACACAGATAGAATTGTAGCTGCACCGAAAAAATGGCAAAAATATAGGGCATAGATGGCAGTAACAAAATTATGCATGTAAACCCGCGGTACGGTAAACAGTAGTAAAAACAAAAACAAAAACAGTTAGAGAAAGGGGATAATATACGACATAGCATAGGACGGACTAGCCGAACTAGGGGGCACCCTTTTTAAAAGAATCTCAAAAGAAACTGCAGAAATAGAAGTAGAAAATTTTAAAAGATCAGTAAAATGTGGAAAGGTGATCATCAAACGAAAACCCCATAAAGCGTAAACCCAAAATGTATTCCCCCCAACCTGTTAAAGCTATCAGACAAGAAGAAAGCAGAAAATGGAATGAAAAACACACAACACAATTAGAAAAATGGGAAAGGGGGAGGGGGAGCGAGCGAGTAGGGGAAACCGGAATGCACACAATCACAACAATAAAGACTGATAGAATAAAAGTTCAAAGTTAACAGGCCAGGGAGGCCGCCAAGAACCACGCCGTCGGGGGAAGACCCCACAGCAACCATCGGACCGACCTCCGGAAGGGGAGCGGGCGCCCCACGGCGCAAGCCGCTCCAGCCCCAAGACCAATCACCGGCCAACAGACTAACCAGGCCCTCCATCACCAGTAACCGGGCCAACAGACTAACCAGGCCTTTCGCCAACCACGGAATCTTCCGGGTCCTAACACAACATAAAGCATAAGGGCACAAAATTTCACAGCATATATGTAGCAGAAAAAATGGGAACTCGCCGCAGAAGAGGGACTGGGGGGGGAGGGAAGGGGAAGTATGTTGCAGTAAACAAAGACAAACAAAAAAGGAGTAAATACGGCATATTATATGGGGCTAACATACGGCACAAGGGTCTACAATAAACAAAATAGCATCATAATATAAGGCACAATGGCCACAGTCACAAATATAAGGCACAGAGGCCATACAGTACAGCATAAGGGCCCGATTAATTTAGGGAAGAGAGGAGGCGCGAGCCTACGGCTACTGCAGCCTGGAGAGTATCCAGACAACCAGCGACCGTAGACTGCGCCGAAATCAAAGAAAGCGAAAAAAAATAAACTACGGAATCCAAAATGCCGGTCCGGGGTTGACCGCCCACCCTTGCCTGGCCAGAAGCCAGACACAGGCGACGAGCAACCACGGACCCGCCGAGATACGGGACGGTAGAACAACCCCAGTACTATTGCAGATAAAAAGTTAAAAGTAAACTTTTGATAAAATAGGGTAAGTAGTCAAGAGATAAAAATAAAATATGTGTAAGAATTCGCAAAGTTTAAATCGCTTTGAAAAGAACACTCAACTTTTAAGTGAAATGTAGAGAACATAAAAATTCAAATAAGAAAATACTTTTATAAAGCGCAAGAAAATCATATTCGAAGGAATATACTCTAATTTAACTCAGAAAATAAGTGTTAGGACACATATAAGAAACAAAGAACAAATCCCCCCAATACACAAATCAATACATAGCAACAATACCCCCCAAAGCATGGGCCATGCAAATATCCCACCCCGCCACATAGACAAAAACAATTGCACAGGTGCAGGATACCGAACCGCTTCCCGGAGGTTTTGCTCGGCCTCGCGGACCGACAGCTCATGAGGAAGCTGTGGGAAAAGTTCCCGCCGGACGATCATACAGATTTTACCCATCCAATTCTACCCTTTAGGGTTTTCGGCAGTAAGGACTTCACGGCGGCGGGCCGGTGGCATAGCCTGAAGTTCCAAGGCATCATAGCCACAACTCCAGTAGGAGTCACCAGGCACCGCTTCTACCAAATAGGCCACGCCGGTGTCGTGCAACCAGCGGCGGAACTGAGGAGAAGAAGCCGCTTTAGCCCGGATGACGTCAAGCATAATGAGTGCTCGGATCAAGGAACCCGGACCCGTTTTTGCGTGCCACATCTGACACAAGACAGATTCTTTCGGAATCCACTTGGCCATAAACTCCTCAGCCATATATTTGTCTTGGAAGGGGCACTCCATGGAGGCCACGACCCGGGCCGGTTCCTTGAGACCAAAGAAGTCCTCAAACTTGCGCCAATGGTACAACTGTTCAGAAGTACCGAATTCGTCCTCCCCCCACTGGATGTAGACGGGGTCGTTTGAATTTGACAAGGGATCGGGTTGGACGATCCACATGTTGGAGGCCATATTACCAGGACCCTTGAACCAGATGACCTGGCGATTCATAGCAGCTTTATGAGCCTGATTGTGGGAATGAGCCCAAACTTTGGTGACCGTATCCTCTGCTAGAGTAGCGAGATCTTTGGTGATCTTCACGATAAATTTGACATATTTAGACGGCGGGCCACGAGCCGTGAGATACAGAGGATAGATGTTGATAAACGGGAAAATTTTGGCCGCTGCAGCAGCAGTGGCAGCCCACAAATTGGCAGCCTGCCCTACCAGGCGAAAGGAGTCGAATTCCAAGAAGACACCTCGACGGTAAATCGGAGGAAAATCCAACTTAACGGTCCAACGATAGCGATCTAGAGTTGGGTACGGAGATCCGTCTGAAGTGACGAACTTGTGCTCCGTAGGGGCAAAATGCACCTCTGCGCCCGGAAAAAGATTCCTGACGCACTGCAAAAAGCTATCATAGACATTGTCAGTCACAGCAAAAGGAATTTCATTACGACGAAAAACGTCGTCCCAGAAGTTGTAGATTGCGATAAAATATGGGTTCAGAGAAGACCCATCAATTTTGGACTGAAGGTCTGGAAGATGAGCTATCTGCCAGTAAGGCTCCGAGTGGATCCGGAAGGGAACCATATGCGGGTAGTGATGGATCAGGTAATGAATACCTGGCCAGAAAGCTTCGTCAACCCTCTGAGGCCCCGTATAAGGCTGGGTGCCACAAGGCAACTGCTTGTCAGAATCAGCAAAGTTGGGAGGACACTCATTGAACTTTTCTAATCCCGGAGGGATTGTGGCTAAGCCTCGTTCGCGAATGATTTTGGTAGCCTTATACGGCCCTGCCAAAGGTGCGACAATGTACTGCGGACGCTGATCAACTACAATGGTAGGAACTGTCCCAGCTGAGAGGGAGCCCGCCACCAGACCTGTCAAATCTAGAACTAACTTAGGCGGAAACAGAAAGTGGGACTCAGGCCTAACAACTTGTCTGTCCGCCGGAAGGCCTTCAAACGGTGAGACCGCATACGGTGAAACCTGAAGAGGCGGAGGCTGTGGAGGCGGCACACGAAGCGGAATGACCGGCTCCTCCTGCATAGGAACATCCAAAACCGCAGGAATGTCTGGACGATGGGATGGCCCAGGTTGACGTGGTTCCGAGACGCCCACGACCTGCATTACTGGAGCAGACGGGAGCTCGGAACCGGGGGTAGACCGCAAAGGGCCCGAACCCGGAGCCGCAGCATCCGATCCACCAGATAGTCCAGACAAATTTAAATTCAACAAAGACGACAGACCTCCGGCCGACGTATCCAATAGGGGATTAACCGGGGGTTAGGGGTAAAAAATTTTAAATAAATTTGGCATGAGAGCGGTATCAATGTGAAGGACAGCATGAACAAAAGCCAAAGGTTTCCAGGGTGGGGGAATACCTAGTCTGTTATAAATTTGAAGTTGGGTCAACCCATACTGTTCTAAAGCAAAAAGCTGTTGCGGCGTACTAATATTAGGTAAAAGCTGAAAAATGAATCTTGAGCCATGCGACGAAGAGTTTCGTCAAGCCCGGAAACTGTAATAGACATATCTAAAGCCGGGGAAAGGCCAATTGGATGAGGACGGTGGGGAGTCGAAAAACGCAAAGGTGGGAGAGAAGTAGAAACGAGAGGAAGGGGGGGAGTCAACCCCTCCTGTCGGAGCCGGAGAACCGGAGCCTGAGCTGTAGACACAGGGAATAGCGGGGGCTGAACCACCAGAGCCATCCGCACCGAAGTTTGAGAAACAGGAGCCTGCTGCGGTGGAAGCTTCGCTCTAACCGGAGTAGAACTCGAAAGAGAAGTCGTCAAAGGTGGCGCAGAAGTTGGAAACAAACTAGAGGTCGTGACCCCAGGAGTACCGGGACCACGATCGACATAATAGCCACCACCCGGAAGGAGATTAAAATCCAAGGTAGAAGACTCAGACTGTCCAAAGACATGTGGCGGACAGTGAGTGAGCGATTCTTGGCTGCTAGATGCCTGAAGCCGATGGAACAGGCTGCGCAATAGAAACCTCCCCTGTGGAAGTCTGAACCACAGTTTTGCGAAGTTTGGTGGTCTTGACCGGAATAGATACTGAAGACGGGGGTAGCAGGATCGGAACAGGCTGCTCCGGGAGCGGCGAAGCAGCAGTAGTAGCCGACGCAACAGAAGCAACGGCAGCAGCCGAAGCAACAGAAGCAGCGGCCGAAGCAGCAGTCCGGGCGGCCATCCGCTCATAATATTTACGTGAAGCTTCAGCAGCCTCCGGAGCCGTAGGCTTTTTAGACGTATCTGCATACATGCCCAGTAGGTCATCCATGTGTAGGGTGAGACCGGAGCATGTAGGAACGGAGCGATTCCTGAAGTGAGGAGACCGCCCAGAACCGACCGCACCCGCACCCGACCGCGGAGGTGACCTAGAGCGAGCACGCGGACGTTCGTCAATTAACAAACGCCCAACAGACGTGTCCATAGATAAAGGTGGAGAATGAGGAGGAGTTCCCGGAGGAGAAGTTGGAAAACTTGCCAAATTCAACTGACTTGGCTGATGATCTACTGGTAGTTCCTCCGGGTCCTCGCTCTCCTCAACCGCCCGGTAATCCTGCTCCTCCTGCTGTGCCTCCTTGGCACGCTTCGCAGCTCCCGGAACCTTTTCCGCCTTAGTACCTAACACCGCCGGATTTACCCGGAGGGGCGCAGAGACAAAAATTTCCTTATCCCGGACTTCAACCCCAGGAATCCGAGGGTTCTGTGCAGTGGAGACCGAGAGCTCCGGGCGAAGGTGTGCCGAGATTTTGTCACCTTTACTTCTACCCTTGTTAGGTTCAAACTTGAGGAAAATCATCTGAGTAGGGTCAGGAGGATCAGTTACCGGAACAGGTTTGGGATCAGAAACAGCTAGGCTCGACAATTCGCGTAGAGCTTTGACTAAACCTTTTTGGCCATAGGCTCGGTTCTTCCGGAGCACTAAAAAGTCTTGCTCTAAAAGAGGAGAATAAAGGCACAGCATATGCACAGACATATACGTATCCCGGATCTGGACCAGCCCGTATTCAAGAACAGTTGTTTCCTGCAAGGGAGTGACGGAATTATCAGGAAGATACGCGCGACGAATTTTGTCCGGAGGGTACTGCAAAAGAGTCTCCTGAAACCACTTGAAATTCCGGTCCATCCGTGAACCAGGGGACGGCGGCTTTGTCGGGTACGAGGAGATATCCTTCTTTGGATCGCCTTTAGTATTCCAAATATGCGGGCCTTTCCGATGAAAGGGACCCCGCTGTCGGAGACCAGAAGACAAAGGCCGCTCAGCAATGTAATCGGCAAGCTGAGTCAAATCCACGATGGAATTCCGGGTGTCAATGCCTAGGGTCGAATACAAAATTCGAACCGTGTCAACAGCACCTATAGGGAAAATCGGGAAAGGCGTGTTGTACAAAATAGGCTGCAAGCCGTATCTGATGAGCGACCAAGAAGGAACATCCATATAAATTCGAGGAATCAAAAACATAAAAACCTTAAAATTTGGATCATGGGTACATTGACGAGGAGCATGATGACAGAGCGGATCAATTTCAGTGGGAAATCTGAGCGGATGTTCCGGAACTGCAATCAACAAGATGGAAAGAGCTGGTCCAGTGGACGAATCTGGAAAAGAGCCCTGATGTTTCACGTGCGAGAGAGTCAGGAAACGAGCACTATCTGCCTTTTCGTAGATCTTCGGAACTTTGGCATAGAGCTGCTGAAGACTGGAAATTATAGTGATAGTGTCACGAGAATCTCGAGGTTTTAAGCTACTCGGCTCCCTTGCCCATTCCTGCACAGATGCCTCCCAATTTTTGAGTTCCTGGGATTCGATGAAGGCCGGGATTGTCACAGGGTGAATATCCCTATGTCTCAAAATTTCCTCCAAATCATCCTTGGTGAGGGGAGGGTTCGTGTTGGTCTTAGGCTCATTCGAGGACCTAGCTGCTGCCTCTGCTGCACGACGCAGAACAGGATCCGCCACTGAACCTGACGAAGAACCATTACCCGCACAACGGCGCAGACGCTGGGTCTTCGACAGGTTAAGGGGAAACGCCTGCGCCAGATTGAGAGTAGCATCACTGGCGGCTCGACCCCAAGTAGAGCACCCCGGAGAAGCCGACGTCGAAGCCCTCGCCCCCTCCGGTTCGGTGTCAAGGTAAATTTCGACTGTGGAGGGCAGATCGTCCTCCTCTTGAGCAGGTTCCGCCGGTTGAGCATTACCTCCGGGAGCATCCGGCTCCTCTGACTGATCTGAGTCACGCTGCATTTTTCCACAAAATTTTAAGGACTTTTAAAATAAACCAGAAAAGTTCAAAATTCAGTAAGAAAAGAAAACCAAAATTACATATATACCCACAACACAAAACAAACTAAATTACAGACGCAAAACAAATACCACAAATTCACTGGTGGAATGACATGGACCCATAGGAGCACAACCAGTCTTAACCTAAACACAAAACAAAAATTCGTTAATAACATATATACATGCAGAAAAACAACATGAGCAAAAATTTATACGAAACTAAAATTTCAGTTCAAAAGCCCAAAATTTCAGGGTCCAGTGTTCCTCCGATACTGGCTCACCACTCCCGTGGTCGCAAGCACTGGTTACTGATATCCCACCACCAATAAGAAGTGCCCGATCCGAAAGCTGGATGTAGCGGACTGGAATTTCCCGGTACTCCAAATCTGGTATTGGTGGTAACCCCCGAACCATGATACATCATGGTGAATTCTCCACGATGAAAGATGCGCGGAGCCCGTTGGCCGCAAGTTGGGCAGTTGTCAATCCTGGAAAATTCCGGAGAAATAGGTCCGGAAACATACCCCGGCGGGGTTTGATGTAGGGCGATTATATTTGGAACTCCAGGAGGTGGCCGCGTGGGTGGCGGTCGTGGCATAACGGGACGAGACACCAGGTAAAGGTGCACGCGCCCAACAGGCAATGGGTACCTGACTACAATATGGACCGGGGTCCCTTGAGGAGGCGCACCCGGACGAACCACCCGCGGAGCAAAGGGGGGAGAAAAATTTTGCATGAAATGTCTTGGTGGGGTGTGTCCCCAATTGGTTGTCTCGGTCGAATCGGGATAGGGTAGGAATGTTCCTGGAAAAAATTAGGGCGAACATGTGGTGCCCTCTGGAGGATTGGCAAATTTGGCAAGGAAGAAGACGCCGAAATTGTGGTAGTAACCACCGGAGCAAGGTTTCTTTCTACTGGAAGAGCAGGCGGGGAACTTTGATTTACGACTTCAATAGACGAATCGTGGTCCGAGACCACTTCGACTGCTCGAGAAACGGATGGAGATTGGTCTGACATTTTAAATAGTTCCTTGAAAACGTACTGATGCATGATGCATGAGGCACTGATGGGCGCACCAGAGGAACACTGGAAGGCAATTTGGATTATCTAAACAAAATATAAATTCCGTAAAATTTCATAGAATCTTAGAAAAACATGTTAAATCTTTTCGAATAAATCTTTAAAATAAACCCCTGATCATGCGAAATAAACAAATAATACAAATCAATTAGTATAAAACACAACTTAAGAAAACAATACGTACGTAACGCAAATGACAGAAACTACAAAACCAACATCATTTTAACCGTTTTAGGGGATAGGATTTTGGGGACGAAGGCATCTATCAACAGGGTCCCAGCGCCAAAACGAAACGTCCGAAACTATGGCCTCGGCCAAAATACGAGAATTTTCTGATGGGTTCGAATAGAGCGACCCGGTAAAAGTTTCATCCAAAAACCCAGGAGGGGTAGACATGAAAATATCCCCCCTCTCATACGAACGTGCCGCTGGCTGCCCACACTGAAAACAAATACCCGGACGTGCATAACGCGGAGAATTTGCTACTAACCGGTGGCCCCACGGTAATTGGAACAAGGTAACTGTGCAAGCATTTACCGAGCCTCCCGGTGGTATCAGTGCAGGAAAACGAATAGTGTTAGGAGCTGAAGGTGCACCGGGTCGGGGAGGAAGCGGAGGAGGGGCAAGGGGAACAGAGACTGAAGGGACATAGGTTTGAACTTCCCTTGAAAGTAAGAAGGGGTGAAAATTTGGTGGTAAGGAATAACGCGTAGGAGACCTCCCAGCCCCGGCAGGGTAGCGAGGTTGCACATGCCCATCAATAGAAAACGTGTCCCACGTAGAATTTGGGGAGGACAACATAGTTGGAATTGAATCATAATAATAATTTACAGTTCGGGGAGGAGAAGCGGACCCAGAGGAGGGAGTGTGGTCCAAATAGAAATGGGAAGTCGTGTTACAGCAATAGTAGTAGAATTTGACAAATTTTGGGTCGTCGTGGTAGAGAAACTTTGAGAAGACTCATAGGAAGGGGGAGGTGACACTGAAGAAGAGGAGGTCGATCTAGGCCCAGTAAAACGGAGTGGATGGTCAAATATTGAATAAACTCCCAAGTCGGGTTCTGAGTAATGCATAGACTGATAGTCAGAAGTAACTGGGAATTCGGAATAATTTGGAAATTCAACATTTGAAACAAATCTAGGAAAATTAGCTTCTGGTGAAAGCAACTCCGGACGAATGGGATACCTCATCGGGGGAAACCCCGGACGCGGAGGAGTGTACCCTACTAGATGTCGACGTGCAGCCACCATTTGTTGTGAATACGACAAACGATCAGACATTTTACATACACGCCTTAGAAAAATACAAAAATGTATAACCCACCGAATAACCTTACGACGTGCTTGGAGGAGAATTCCCTGGATATACACAACCCTTCTAGAATAAAAATATAATAATAAATATGACAAAACAACATATAGCAAAACATGCAAGACACAAAACATTATATTACCTAATCCTAATCTTCCTCCGGAGTAGAATTATGTAATAAAGACCCAGGAAGTGGGGATACCGGAAAAGTTGGAGACGTCATGGCGTCCGCAAATTTTTGGAACAAAACTGAAGAAGATAATTTCTGTAAAATAACTTCGTGTTCGTTTTTAACCAACAGAGGGGCCGAAGGGCATGACATATACAAAGTAGGGGCACCTTTTTCACGTAAGTACGAGGGAGGTTGAAAATAGGCCGGGAACACGAAATATCTAAATTGAGCGGCTAATTTAATAAATTTCATACAAGACGGTAAATCTAATTCAGAAGGATCAAAAATCATAGCCGCAATATGTTTATAGCGCAAATCTGCAGGAGTGACCCACCCCCCGCGGTAAGGTACCTCTGGACCCAGTTCTAATTCCTGATTCAACACCGGAGGAAGATGTTCTCCCGGAGCAACTCTGCCCCGGAGTGACACATACATGGGTTGACCAGCGTTTGAGAAGTCATATCTGCACGGGCGCGGGTCAAAACATTCTCTTGAAAGAGCCGACATGATAGCGTATAAACACTAAATACGTATACAAAAACCCAAGCGAGAGGAGAGAAAATTTCTGCTAACCTCAAAATTTCCGAACTTGCGGGAAAAGTAGATTCTAGCCGACACACAGAAAGAGCGCAACCCGCAATAACGTACACAAACCTGGAACACAAAACATAGAAATAAATACATAACATAAACTGTGAAACCAAAACTGTACCTGTATACGTATACGTATTATTCCGTTGGCGGAGGATGTGGAAATTCTCCCCTAAGCGATCTACCAATATTATGGTAGTGGCACTCCAGTATAAATTTTGGATCCACCAATTGAAATCGCGCGTGGCGGACGTCAGTATAAGCAACCAACCCCGGAGGAGTAGTTAAACCCGGTTCGGCTAAAGTTATAGGGCGTGCCCCCAAGTCTAGAAGGTGTTTAGGCGGACCAAAAGTGGCTGGAGTAGGATAACAATTAAATAGAGCCGCAACTTTTTGCATTCGGGACGATTCTTTCGCGTAATAAATAGAAGAGGGCACAGGTTCTGGAGGAGAAGGATAATTTTTATCTTCAACCGCAAAAGCAAAAAGTGATTTTGATTCTCGTACAGAGGGTGCCCCCCCGCAATTACTCTATACCCGGGTGTCGGTGGGAACGGCATGGTGTCCCACGTAGGATCAAATTGGCTGGATTTTATAAGTTGCCAAATATCAGGTGAAATTTCGTACTCCGGTCCCTCTGTCACGGGTGGTAAAGAAGTAAAGGTCACTCGTTTTTCCTGTTGTGCCCTTTTAGACTTACCCAATTTTGCTGTTCCATATGGCATGGTACTAGAAATAAGAAAAGAAGTTAGAAAAATTTATTGAAAACCTACCAGAATATTTTCCAGAAATCGGCCAAAGGCACTGACTAGAGACCACAGAAGCAAACAAGCGCGTACTAGAATAACTAGACAATACATATAACATACAAAATAAATTAGTAAAGTGCAAACGAAGGGGTAAAAGAGTAATAATAAAAGTGTAAAGATAAAAAGGAAAATATTAGATAAAATAGATAAAAGGTTAACCAATAGTACTGAGGTTGATATTAGATTTTTACAAAATCAAGGGAATAAACTTTAAGGAATTTTATTCTTTTAAAAAAATAAAATTCTAAAATTTTAAAAGAATAGAATTCAAGGAATAGTAAATTAACCAGGCGAAAATGAAAAATGAGTTATGAGTAGAAGGGTTTCAGACGATTTACATTGATCAATTCCGGAGTAGCATCTGAACGATGAGTAGACAAAATTTCGACATTTGTAGGGGAAACCACTTTTATAACACGGAAGGGGCCTTGAAACATAGGAAGAAATTTGCGGCTTGCCCCCCGAGGGATATTTGCCTGAGAAACGTCTTTCCAAACCAACATATTTTCTTTGTACTCAACAACCTTGGTTTTTGCATCATAACTAGCCCGACGTTTTTCCAAAACCTCTTGAGTGTATTCCTTAAGAATTTGACGAGAATATTGTAATTTTTCACGTAAATCTTCAACGTAGGAGGGAGTAAACTCTTTCGCAAGTGGATCCTTACGGCTGAGTAAATTTTGAGAAAACAACCGAGGATCTTGACCAAACAATAAATAATAGGGGGATTCCCCGGTAGAAGCATGGGGAGTAGAGCGGTAGGCGAACAAAACCCAGGGAATTAATTCATCCCATTCTTTATTAAATCCTAAAATTGCTTTCCGTAGAAGTCCCTTTAAGGTTCCATTTAGTCTTTCGCACGCCCCATTTGTTTGAGGGTGGTAAGCGGTAGTACGTACCTTTTTAGTCCCCAAAAGTTTACACAAAGACTCCATGAGAGCAGAACAAAAAGGAGTACCCTTATCCGTGAGAATTTCTCGGGGAGCTCCGTGAACCGCGATAATATTTTCAGCGAAATTTTTAGCAATCGTTTGAGTTTGTTCATTTGGCATAGGAAAAGCCCAACCCCATCGTGTCAGAAAATCAACCACGACCAATACCTTGGAATTTCCAGAGGAAGTGGGTGGGGCGTGCATGACGTCCATGGAAAGCCTCTCAAAAGGGGCCTCTACGGGAGTGAAGAAGCGCATCCAGGCCTGCTTTTTGCGAGGTCCGGGATTACATGCAGCACAAACTTGACACAAGTCCAAATACCGATTTATATCCTGAGTTAGGGTTTCCCAAAAATATTTCCCAGAAATCATTCCCAGGGTACGGTCCCTCCCGTTATGACACCCAGCAAACAATGTGTTATGACATTCATCAAATACGTACTTACGACAATCCCGGGGAACTACTATCAGTTTTAGGGGGTCCCGACGTTTAAACTTAAGCCTCCGGTGCAAAATTTCATTTTCAACGTAATAATCTGAAGAAGTTTTGCGTACGGCATATGCCTCCACAGGATCCTGCGGAAGGGTTTTGTCCTGTAGAAATTTCAACATATTTGCTGTAAAAGGGTCCGATTGTAGGGCTTGTTTCCAAATTTCAATTCCGGCCTCGGATGCCAGCGGGTCCTCAGGGCCCTCATATTCGTCCTCCATGTTCGTGATTGCGAAAAGAAATTCTGGAATTTTAGGATGATCTGCAAAAGAACCAGGTATTTCTGGAGGATTTCGAGACAGTGCATCCGGAGCACCATTTGTGACGCCCGGGCGCTGAATTACCCGAAACCGAAAGGAACGTAAAAAGACCCTCCACCGGGCTATTCGGCCAAGGGCAGTTTTTGGTACCACTTGGTCACCCAGCATATACTCGAGTGCTTTGTGATCAGTTATGACATCAAATTCGTATAAAATTAAATAATGTTGAAAGTATGAAATCCCGAAGAAAATAGCCAGGGCTTCTAATTCAGTTACATGGTAATTCTTTTCGGTTGTGGTCAGCGCCCGGGCGGCATATGCAACCGGATGAAACTTACCTTGCTCGTCGGTTTGCTGGAGGACAGCTGCTATACCTAAAAAGCTGGCATCCGTGGCCAAGGTGAACCGTTTAGAAAAGTCCGGATACACCAATACGGGGGCCGTAATCAACTTTTCCTTTAGGGTTTCAAATGCCGCTTGACAAGCACTAGACCAGATGAATTCTGCGTCCTTTTTGAGTAGAGAATTCAGGGGGTGAGCAATTTTGGAAAAATTCGGAACAAATCGCCTGTAGTACCCCGCTAGACCCAGAAAGCTTTGGACATCTTTCACAGTTTGTGGAACAGAAAAATCCCTAACAACACGAATTTTCTCCGGATCCGTGGAGATCCCGGAGGCAGACAAAACATGACCCAAAAAGGGCATGGAGGACTTTGCAAATTCACATTTTGACAATTTTAAAATGACGCGCTCTCTTGAACAACGTAGAAAAATTTCAAGAAGTTTGTCTAAATGATCAAATTCTGAAGCACTAGATATTAAAATGTCATCAATATAAACCGTGAACCCTTCCATTATGCGATCTATAATGCGTTGAAAAGTTGATGGAGCATTACACAGTCCGAACGGCATAACCTTGAACTCATACAGCTCATACCTTGAACGGGTGATAAAGGCTGTCTTTTCCCGGTCCGGGGGGTAAATAGGGATTTGATGGAAACCGGAGGCTAGGTCTAATTTAGAAAAGATGGAATGACCCAAAATTGCCTCGAAAAGTCCATGAATATAGGGAATGGGGTAGCAATCCTTTTTCGTGATTGCATTCAATTTCCGGTAATCGACACATAACCTCCAGTCCCCGTCCTTTTTGGCGACCAGAATGATAGGAGAAGCCCAGGGGCTCCTGGAGGGCTGTATGAGTCCCTGTTCCAACCATGCAGCAAGTTTTTCGTCTATGATTTGCCTTTGTGCAGGGTTAACTTTATACGCCCGCGCTTTTATAGGGCGTTTTCCGGGTTCAATTTCAATGTAGTGATAATCAATTTCGGTTTTGCCACAGCTCCCGGCTGCGTCCCAAATGTTTGGAAAATTCAAAATCATGAGTTTCAGCCTGCGCTGATTCCTACGCGTCAGGCAACAATCAACAAGTTTGATTTTTTCGAACAAGAGAGCGCGTCTTTCTGCTTCCGCAAAAGCAGGAGAATTTACAATTTCAGTTAAGTTATTGGAGGCGCCCCCTCTTTCTGGAGAGGTTGCCTCCCCAGAAGAAAGATTTTTCTGAGTTGACATTTCAAGTAACTGTTGACGTGTAATATACGTATATCCGGGCTCACCCGGATGTATTTGCCTTGTGAATTTTACCGGGACCCACGGCCCAGGTTCAAGAGCTTCACACTCCTCTTCCCCCACCAGATCCTCCGAAGACACAGGAATGGTGGACTCCCCACTGGCTTGCCCGGACAACAGCCCAGACACACCAGGAAGTTCCCCAGGAGAGCCGCCCGGACAACAGCCCAGACTACCTCCCCCGGAAGAAACGTCCTCCTGCGACTGAGGGGAATCTTCAACCCAATACTGGAGCTGGTCCGAAAACCCCACTGAAACTAATGGAAAAGGCCTTTTCAAATTTTCAGGCAGAGGTGCTAATTGTTCTGAAGGAATTAAAGAAGGTTTCAAAACAGCTGACTGACCTGATGAGGGGGGGGGGGCTACCCCCTCTTTTGAAAATTTTTGAGGTTCTGGGGGAGTAGACAAAGCCTTTGCTAGGGTGGTATTTTCTTTAACAATTTCTAATTCCACATTTTCTTCTTCTAGGGGGTGGCCTACCCCCTCTTTTGAAAAAATATTTGAGTCCATGTTTTCTTCGTGGCATTGAAACACAATTTGCTGGTCGTCTTGAGCCTTTTGCTGTAGATATGGGTCGAATGGAGAACCTTCCCGGAGTGGAGGGTCCCCCATACGTGCGTCAACAGCAAAAAGCAAATCGCGTGCAAATTCGTCTAAATGAACTTGGGCCGGAGTAAAAATGTTAAGATCGCACAAAACAGGTTCCCGGGCGGAATAATCCCGCACCGGGGTAACCGACCCAAGTACTGTGGCCTGTGGAATTGTAATTGGTGATGGAGTTGGATTTACCATTAAAAGTTCGAAAAAATTCTCCAAAATTTGTACCACCCCCGCGTAAGGTAGAACTTTGTGTTCAGACAATAAAGATTCCATAGGATCGAAAAAGCACAGTGGTCCCCGAACAGCAGAGGAGGTTCGAGCCTGCGCCCAGACCTCCGAGGTGGGGGGAACTACTACGTCCACTGCCATCACAGCCGGAGTTTCATCGCACCAATTTGCTAAAAATTCGGCCCGAATATCAACCGCCGAAAGTAGGGGATGGCGTATACCTTGCATGTTAACCTCATTAGAAGAAAATAACAAATCCCACTGGAACATTTTCATAAAATCAGTACCTATTAACATATCCCGGTAGAATTCGGGTGCCATATGAAAAGACCAACCGTATTCTTTGCATCCCACTGTAAAAATAACAAAAACTTTGGCTGAAATTTTTAGGGGAGCATTGTTTGAAGTGACGGCAGTGATGGGATCAGGGTGGTCAAAACGAACCTCCGCCCCACTGGCTAAAATTCTTTGTACCGTTCGGGGACTAATGATAGAAGTTGACGCCCCGGAATCTATAATTGCCAAAATTCTTGCGGCCCCAGATGTTACTAAAATAGCGGGCATATTGTCCGCTGCCGCTAGTACCTGTATCAATCCCCGGTTTACTGTCCGGTTACTAAACCGGAAATTGGTTGGCGAATTTGTTGCAGGTTCTTCTAAGGGTGCAACTACTCCGAAAATAGAATCCTAACCTAACTTCCTACCCTAATCAAACATGAGGCGATGTTGGCGTACAAATGAGTTTATTAAATGACTTACGGTTTATTCCCAAAATAAGGCACGCAGAGCTAATACATAAATATGGCTCGAAAGCCCGACGGTCCGTTACATAAACAATGCCAACACTGATTAGACATGCGATTAAGCTATCTTTTATATAAGCAAAATGGTTGCTGTTTGAGTTGATTAGATTGATCGGTTGTTATAAAGTTTGTAGAATCGCAGACCGTAATTGCTAGTTTTTCACATCATCCCCCTGCGAAAGTTTTTTTAGCGCCTGCTAAAAATTCGGAGATAACGAGAGTTGCTACCATAATTCGAGAATTAAGAATAGATGGAAAATTTTAAGAAAATAGAAAACTACATGGGCGACCAGTAAGCAACCGTTAAGAAGTCCTGACGCTTTTACTGCCCATGAAAGAAAGTAACTTCAAAAGTAAGCCAAGCGACTTACAAAAGAAAGTACAAAGTTTAAAGAAAATAGAAAAGTTTGGTAGCGAATTGGTAGTCAAATGCAGACTAAGCGAAACTGGGGATTAGCTGCTTACATGCACGTAACTTGATAACATTTTAAACGATACTGCGATTCAAATTTAGATAATGAAAAGAGAGTAAGTAGAAATCGAAAGTAGAGAATCGAGACCCCATATGAAAAATAGTACCCAAATGCCTCTATGGTTAGAAAACCCAATTCACTCAACTCATCCCAACACACAAAACTTACACACTAACAATTACAGTTATACAGGCCTGACAGTACAAAATTACCACTGTACATAGAGTAGATGTGACAAATTTATGCTTTACAACAAAGTTTCAAAAGAGTATATACGGCAAAAGTATCTGTACAACAATGTTCAAAAGAGTAATTATGGCATTTATAGCAAACAACAGAGAATCATAATCCTAGCTAAACAAGTACAGAATATAACAAAAAGGCACAAGTTATTCTATACAACAAGTTCAAAGTTGAGTAAATACGACAAAAATGTAATGACAAAACAAACTATATGTACCTATTCTAGCAAACAAAAATAACAGTAGGATTACAGGTTCACAAGATAAGCAGTAAAAAGCACAGACAGAAACTGCCGTTTACAGCACAACCCGTCTTAGCTCAACTCTTGGCCCTTGGCTTAAAGCCCTCATCTCTCGGAATTGTGCTATGGCAAATAGCAGCTTAAAAAGAAATACAAAATCCCAATAAATTTCAAAGAGAATTTCAAACAGAATTTCACAAACAGCAATAATACATATATCCTAATAAGTCCTAACAAATAAAAACTAACAATACGTTATCAACTTCTCAGTTTTCAAAGTTTTTGTTATCGTTTCATCCCGTGCGAAAGAAATGAGTTCCTACGAATTCCATAAAACAAATCCGAAACCTAGCTAAACAAAAACAAAAATCGTAAGCTAAACAAAAACAAACAATAGAATCTAAGCAGACAAACAAATATAAACAAAACAACTAGACAAAAATTAAGGCAAGCGTTTAAGGCTAAATTTTAAAGTAAACAGAAAAAAATTTCGAAGACAAAAGACTATAAAATGACTATAACAATGAATGACAAACAAATATGACAAATATGAAGAAAAAGTTCAAATATAAGGTATTCTTCGATATGGCAGTGGTATGGCTACTATGGGGCACCGGCCCTCGAGCCTGGTCGGAAGACTGACATCACCGACAACGTCCACCGTTTGTAACACCGTCGAAAAACACTACCGAAAGAGCCGTAAAGCTGAAACACAAAGGCGGTTAGACAAACAGTTATAATAAATATTCGTACTCGTAAACTTGAGATTTGAGATTTGCGCCAAGAATTTTATAGTTAGGATAAGCGCAAGATAGAAAAGAAATTCGACGTTTAGATATTACGTTTTAACAGAGAAACTAGAAATTCACTTCAAAAGAGAAAAAAAAACCATGTTACACCGTCATTTCACTTCAGGTTTGATGAGGTGTGTTTAAATAAAAATACAAACTAACTCTAATTCACTGCGTCAATACATAAAGCATGAACCTATTTCGCTATGAAGTGTGGCTTGCCGAAGCATAATTACAAAAGAATGCAAAAACAACTATACAGCAAATAAACTACATAAGAACTAACTCAATATTTTTGGATTTTTAAGACGTTTTTAGATTAATATACGGCAAGGATTAAGCGAAAAGTACAAAACAAAATGCCAAAATGGAAATATCAAAGATAGATTGCAAAAGTATATCTGTACAGTACACGAACAAAAAAAACTTCAAAAATAATACTGTAAAAATTAAATACCACAAAACAGAAGATATATAGCAAGCCAAACTTCAATAATAGTTATATTCTTCTTTTAAGCGTATCTGAGGCGTTTTAGGTATGAACGTATTATTGGTATTGCCTCTTATTATTCCTTCTTTCTTTCTGGTTAACCATCATATATGTACGGTGTGTACTGGTTAACTGACAAACTTTGCAAATAAATTCTGAGAATTCCAATAATTCCGATAAGATATATAAACAGACAAAAATACAGATTAGGAAAAATATTAAACATTAGCTTTTAACAAATTCCAATTAAATGACTGGCAAAAGACAAAACAAAAAATACTGCGGAAAGTAGAATATTAAAAGTAAAAAATGAAAAAGAAAAAACTGAATGAAACCATGCTACCATCACGACAAAAACACGACGTAGAGACCTACGACATGCGCTTTTGTGTGGCAGCTACGCACTAACTCGAAGATGGCCATACAAGTTGCGCGTAATGATGATGTTGAGAGCCCAGTGACCAGAGTCCTAATCAAAGCCCTCCATTGCTTTGCGTACGTATTCCATCTATATACGTATATCCCGTATCAAGAACCAATTGCTGAGAATGGCAATGACAAAGCTCGTGGCTGTGGAGTTATAACTAAATCTTTCCTTTCCGAAACAAATCCACTTTTTTGCATACGTATATTTCTTCAGCTTTTCATCAGTGCTTTTATCCATACTATCAGCACTTTCTTTGCCCTTTTCTTCAGTAAATAATAATTCCAAAATACAACCATCGTTTAGGGCAATATTTACTACAGTTCCCATAACAGCTGAAGTATTATTCATTGAGCCACATTCCATCAGAGCTTTGTTTGATTGCATTGTATTCGAGCCATTCGAGCTGGGCAAATCCATACTTGACTTTCCAGCGTTAACCTCTACTGTTAAATTGCCAACAAAACGAGTATCTGGGATACGTATAAATTCCACTTCCAAATCGTTCGAACATCTAGGACTGTCACTTTGGACTGTCACTTCTTGGTGTAGGACAGAATCCAGGGCTTCATCGCCAATTACTGAGCCCGTACTGCATTTGAATAAATCTTCGGCTGGGTCGTAGTGCTTCAATTTGTGCACTGCAAAAGGCAAATCATATTGAGATCAGTATGTCCTGAAGAAGTAGCTTCATGATCCTTGTCCAACTGACCAGACTGCAACAGCTGTGCCGAATTTGAAGAAGCCGTAACGCGAGAACTTGATCCAGAAGAATCATGGCCCTGGTATTTTCTGGCCAGGTTATGCGCTTGCTTGGAAGAATTATTGCTTTGATCCAAATTACTAGAAATACTACCTTTGAAACAAGTCACTTTTTGTCTGGGGTGGTATGACCTGTTTTGGGGGGTCAAAAAAGCAGATTTTCCAAACTTTCGTTGGAAAAAAACCAAAATTCGAGGGATAAAAATGTGAACCTCTGTTTGAGAACATCGCGCTTAACCTGAAACTACCGTTCATTGGACTCTGAAAGCAATAATTTGAAAATCGACCCGGAAAGTTTTGAGATTTGGGCCAAATGGCACTATTGCCATACTGAAAAAGGTTTTGGCCTCCAGAAAATCTTGGCGAAACGAACCGAGGGAATGGATACCGGTTATAGTAACAGTTCATAGGGCTACTCCTCACTGCTGTAGTCATTTGGCTCGGGGGGTTCGAAAAAAATTTTTCGCCTGAAAAATCCGGACATACCTCAAACGTGGGAAAATGACCATTTTTGGGTGGATTTTTCTGCCTAGAAAAAGAAGTTTGAGGGTTAGGACAAAACGAATAGCTGTTTCTGGTGTAGTTTCTCATGGGGCAACGAGGCATAGCGTTGAATTTGCTCCGGTACGTAGAACTCGAAATTCGACCAGAAAAAGTTGGAAATTTGGGGTAAACAGGCGAGACCAAATTGTGATTATGGCGAATTCCGTGAATTGGACGTCTCAAAAAATTTGAATTCGCGCTAGGAAAGCCGACAAAACCACAAGAAAAACATTTGATTGGTGGGGGCACATATAGGCTGAGAAGACTTGGGGGAGAAAAATCACGTTTTGAGCTATGCACGTATGGGGGCAATAACGAAAAATTCGAGGAAAAATTGGTTGCTCTCGGCAAAAACGCTGAATGACGTGGCTGTGTGCCTCTGAAAATACTACTAAACTGGCCACTAAAAGGACTTTGGCATCGAAAATTGTTTATACGTAAAGGGCATGTAGCCACTAAATGACCAACTTTGTGGCAGAAAAAACACCGACGAAACTGACTCATGTGGAAATTTCTGTCCCAAAAATGACAAGATCTACGCATTCTAAAATTGCATTGGCATATTATGTAAAAAGACACAGGCTGATCCAAAAAACAGTTCGAAAGTAACAACTTTGATAAGGGGGGGGCGCGCCAAATAAAAAACCCGAAACTGCTCAGTTATGTACGTACGTTTGGTACACTGTGCGCTACGTATTCAAAACAACGAATTGTACGTATACCAAAGCAAACCTGATAAAAAATACTGCTTTTCAGGAAAAAAACCACAATTGTGCCCCAAAAATAAGCGAAATTTGCTCAAACACAGAAAAAAACACGAAACTTCTCGCCGAAACAACTGGGGAGGGGGAACGTTTCTTTCGCAAAACGGGCATAATAACAAGAAAGCAGCATATTTAGCGCAGGTGCGACCTTCTGTTTGTTGAAAATTGAACACAAATTAGCAGTTATCAAAAGGGGCAAAATTTCGTCAAAAAGCCGTTTAAAAATGCATCTTTTCACGAAAACAAGACAAAAACGCCGTGCGTATGCTCGGAAATTAATGCGTACGCGCACAGAAAACAGAATTTCGCCTCCAATCGACACAAAAAAGCACGAGAAAAATCACCAAAATTGACCAAAAAGTTATATACGTATACATCAAATTAAGGGGGGTAGGGGGCGACGCGATTTTTAGCATTTTCTGGTTAGTGTAACCAATGAGACGAAACGGGTTTTTTGTTTTCGACTCAAAAAAGCAGAAAAAGTGTTCGAAAATGCTAAAAACGACACTAGGATCCCGAAAATAAATTGAAAATGGTGGTTTTAGGGGGAGGTCAAAAATCCCTAAATACTCTAAAAATACGGAAAACGGACAGAATCTAGACTAAAATCGCAATTTGCGTTTAGGCTCACATATATTTTAGGCTAAAATCGCGATTTTTTAGCGATTTTTCGATTTTGGGGGTCGATTGGGGGGGGTCAAAAATCGTCAAAATTTGGCCTAAAACTTCAAATTTTGGCCTTAAAATGCCCTAAATCACGTTTTGAGCGTGAAAATAACGCTCCAAAAATTTATTAGGCACAAAATAGCAAGAAATTAACCGATTTTGACCTCAAAAATGCTTGGGGGGTTAAAAAATTTCACAAAATTTCGAAAAAATTTTTAAAATTTTGCCTTTAAATTGCCTAAAATAGGTTCCTGAGCGTGAAAACAACGCCCAAAAAATTTATTTCAGGCCAAATGAGCAAGATTTTGGCCTAAATCGACCCAAAAATGACTTGGGGGGGTCGAAAAAAAATTTTCAAAATTTGACCAAAAATTCAAAATTTTGCCTCTAGTGCGCTTCTGTTGCTCTCCTAGTGTTAAATATTCCCGAAAACAGGAATTTTTAGCACCAGGGGGTGGAAAAAACGTCCACAGATTTACCTAAACTAAGAATTTTGAAAATTTTATTCCCGTCTTGGGGGGGGTTTGGGGGGGAGGGGGGGATCGCTCAAATCTACCTCAACTTTGTTTAATTATAGGTTATTGGGCTGCCCCAATAACCCTATGCAGTTTCCAGTTGAATTCCCCGCCTCAAACTACCTGGGGGGGGGAGGGTGTCCAACACCCCCTAGCTACCAATCTTAAATTTTCCATTTTTCAAAAATTCAAAGTTGCACCCTCAAAAATCGAAAAAATTAAAAGTCGTTTTTATGAAAAACTAAGTATCATAAAAGAATCTACAGATCAAGAGCTTTTCAGAAATGTAAAGCTTTTTGCTCAAATCGCAAAAATGAAAAAGTTATTGATATATGAAAATTGCCAAAATAAACAAATTTTGAAATTTGACAAACCGGACAGTGGTCCTGTCACGGTCGCCAAATATCAATCCCCGGTTTACTTTCCGGTTACTAAACCGGAAATTGGTTGGCGAATCTGTTGCAGGTTCTTCTAAGGGTGCAACTACTCCGAAAATAGAATCCTAACCTAACTTCCTACCCTAATCAAACATGAGGCGATGTTGGCGTACAAATGAGTTTATTAAATGATTTACGGTTTATTCCCAAAATAAGGCACGCAGAGCTAATACATAAATATGGCTCGAAAGCCCGACCGTCCGTTACATAAACAATGCCAACACTGATTAGACATGCGATTAAGCTATCTTTTATATAAGCAAAATGGTTGCTGTTTGAGTTGATTAGATTGATCGGTTGTTATAAAGTTTGTAGAATCGCAGACCGTAATTGCTAGTTTTTCACACCTGTTCGGATTCAATTCCCGCGGAGGCCCCCGGAGTCACTGCTACGAAAGCTAAATGGCCTGAAACAGGATTTTCCTTGTCTTGCACAGTGTCAACAACGGTGGGCTGTTCCGTCTCCGTGGCCACTGAGACACTCTGTGCCTGTTGACTGGGAAGGGGGCATCCCCCCGAGGACCGGGGAAAAACCCGCAGCCCAAGTAGGAGGTGGGTGTTTTTCAACGAACATAATCGAGTCGTATTCCGATTGATTAGGGCATAAGCGTTTCAGTAAAAGTGCCATTTCACGCATTTGGTTAGATAAAGCATAGTGATATTCTTGCATAAAGTTATACGTATCTCGATGAATTGCCTGTAAATGAGTCAAATTATGAACTACTTTTGAAAAAACACTCGACAATTGGGCTTCTGACATTGACAAATCGAGATGTCGAGAATCAAGTTCGGTAGAGGTTGAAAGCGCCTCCGGACTGGACTGGAGGGGCCCCTCCCCCCACGGAGCAGAACCGCCACCTGGCCGGGCAGACACCATAGAAACTTGAAATTGACTAAACATCTGATTTGCTTGTTGTAAAGTGACTCCGGTGGAGGGGGGAGGTGACCCACCCGAGGGAGGGGCAGCTTGAGCTCCTGCTCCCGAATCCGACGCAGGTACAAAATTTTGTGACAACTCCGGAATACCCGCATTTGCCATAACAATACGCTGATACGGAGTTGGAGAAGTATTTTGAGGTTGAGCAGGAGTGGGATGAAAATTTTGAACCGGGGCAGGGGGTGCCTGTTGATGGTTAGCAGGAAACAAGGGTTGAGGAGTGGAAGATGGAGCAGAAAATTGAGGTGGTTGGGGGGTAGGCTGGGCAGGAGCATACTGTGTATGTGGAGGAGGTGGTGTATAATTAACGGGTTGATAGTACTGTTGTTGGTTTGCTGGTGCTTGATATTGAGGAGAATAACGCGACTGATTGTACGAAACGTGGTCAATGCGTTCCTGAAGGGGGCGAGGTTTGTAATCGGAAGGATTTGGATCTTTGGAGGGGTATCTTTCCCAACATTTTTCAGGAGGGTGACCCCGTTTTTTACAATACCTGCAGGGGGCGGAAAATTTCTTGCGTTTTTCCTCGTCCCACTTGGCTAGGGCTTCCTGGATGTGTTGCTCAAACCAGTCCTTCATCTCTCGGAAACCAAGGCGGGAGGCAGCGACTTCTAAGTTTGCCTGTGAATTAGAATCTGACGTTCTTTGGTTCTGAGATCTGTTGTCAGAACCGCCTTCTTCGACATAGTAAATAGGCAAGTCATATGATAGGGTGTCGCCCTCCGGAGCCCTGGCTTCACGAGACCAGGCGAACTTGTCATGGACTCCGGCAAAAAGTTGTTGAACGCATTGTTCTTCCCTTTCCTCCTGGGTGTCCCACAGGTCGAGGGCCATGGCTTGCAGTTCAGAAATATAATGACGAACAGATTCATTGTGGAGCTGTTTCGATGGGCAAAAGCAGAAAATCTGTCCCGTAGGGAAAGTTGGGGCTTTGGAAATTGAGATTTTATCAATTCAAGAAAACCAGCATATGACTCTACGACCTGTGGGCCACAACGGGAGGCGAAAATTTGAGCTTTTCCGGAGAGTTTATTCCACGCCCCCACTGGCTCTCCGGAACCGCGTGAACCGCCACGGCCGACTCGAATTGAGGAAGCCAATCCTCAAAATAAGCATATTTTGGGTCATAGCGAGGGACTTCCCGTAGGACTTCAAGATAATACCGGAAAAGACTCGTATCAAATTTGGGGACAGAAATGTCCGTTGGTTGCATGGTTTCAGGGGTGGGGTGACGAGAATTTTTCGGCGTTTTTGATTTTTTCCCCACAGTATGTACCGTATGAGAACTTTGATTTGAAAAAGATGAGGGAGTAGGAGGGGGACCCGGAGGAGGAGGAGAAAGTGATGGTTGAAGATGTGGCGGTATGTACGTACATACCTGTTGTGAATTAGAAACTGGCGGAGAAGTGGTAGGTGCCGGATTTTGGGGGGGGGGTTGCCCCCCGGAGGTTCCTGTCCAGCAGGGGGGGGGCACCGCGTCCTTGCCCTCCCATAAGGAGGACACAGACGAGTGTAGTCCCCGCTGCTGGGAGGTCTCACTAGGGGTAAGGGGGCGATTTTGCGATACATAGTCAGTCGCACAAGCGTGGGATGCAACCATATCTGCCATATAATATGGATTTTCAGGGGCCTGTTGGGGTACGTATGGCGGTACCCGGAGGGGCGGAAGGTTTGGTTGAGACCCCTCCCACAAATGATTTCTAGTAGCTGCGAAAAAGGGGGGAGGGAAGGAAAAAGGAAAGAGCTCACCCCAAAATTTGCCGATATCAGTAGGCTCATAGATCTCTCCACAACTCGAGTCACTACTGTCTGAACATTCGGTACTTGTCTCTGATTCTGTCTCATCATATTCTGATTCAGACTCATCATACTCAGGTTTTGCACTGTGAATGTTTTGAACATGACGCTGGAGGTTGAACGCTCTGGTGAACGTCTGACCGCAAGTGCCACACTGGTATGGTTTGTAATATTCGCAAGTAGACATGTTTGTTCTGATTGAGTTTCAATATACGCTTTATAGACTTAACGTCGCTTTGTCTTTGCTGTTTGTGCTTTTATTGATTTTGCTTAGTGCTTTTATGTACTTTGTCTGTCGTGCCTTTATTGATTTTGGGTCACTCCAATCTTACTCCGAGCTAACACCGAGCAAACACTGAGCATACACTGAGCTTACACCGAGCCTTGTCAATAATGGTGGGGGTAATGTTCGAGTAATGTTGACCAAGGTCAAAGAACAACTTCTGCTTTTATTGATTTCGGTCGATGCTTTTATGTGTTTGTATGTACAATGTCTGTTTTTATTGATTCACAGTACTCGAAGTCGTCGCGTCGAATTGGCTCTCCAATCTAGACATGACTAACTTCGAGTACTGTGAATCAATAAAAACAGACATTGTACATACAAACACATAAAAGCATCGACCGAAATCAATAAAAGCAGAAGTTGTTCTTTGACCTTGGTCAACATTACTCGAACATTACCCCCACCATTATTGACAAGGCTCGGTGTAAGCTCAGTGTATGCTCAGTGTTTGCTCGGTGTTAGCTCGGAGTAAGATTGGAGTGACCCAAAATCAATAAAGGCACGACAGACAAAGTACATAAAAGCACTAAGCAAAATCAATAAAAGCACAAACAGCAAAGACAAAGCGACGTTAAGTCTATAAAGCGTATATTGAAACTCAATCAGAACAAACATGTCTACTTGCGAATATTACAAACCATACCAGTGTGGCACTTGCGGTCAGACGTTCACCAGAGCGTTCAACCTCCAGCGTCATGTTCAAAACATTCACAGTGCAAAACCTGAGTATGATGAGTCTGAATCAGAATATGATGAGACAGTATCAGAGACCAGTACCGAATGTTCAGACAGTAGTGACTCGAGTTGTGGAGAGATCTATGAGCCTACTGATATCGGCAAATTTTGGGGTGAGCTCTTTCCTTTTTCCTTCCCTCCCCCCTTTTTCGCAACTACCAACATAATTAATTAAAAATCTCTGCAGGCTGCAAGACCATAGCTCAAAGCTTGTCATTGGCCAATATGGTTTGACACACATGTCCCTATATGCGGAAAAATACTAGACGTCTGTATCTTATCTGCATCTAACGCAATTACTGTTCAAAGTTGAAGTTTCGGCAAAATTTTGAAAATTTTTGGCTAACGAAAGAAATATTTTATTACTGGTGCGAGCTATAAGGCTGTAATTTGGCATATACAGAGGCCCTATAGGAGTACTCATTTGTGCCAAATGGCAAGAAATTCTGCCGCTTGAAAAAATTTTTGTCAACTTGAATCTTCAAAAATTGCCAAAATTGCCATTTTCAGTCTGTCGGATCCTGTGTAAAGGCTTTCTGCAGCCATAGAAGTCACAAACCTTCACTAATCGAGCTGAAATCGTTTGTGATTGTGTTTTCAACCACGCTGAGTTCAAATATTTCAAAAAAATTTGGTTTTTTCGATTTCGATTTTTCGATTGCCCAAAAATGGCGATTTTGTCAATTTTTGAAGATTAAAGTTGTCATAAAATTTTTTCACCCTGCAGAATTTCTTGCCATTTGGCACAAATGAGTACTCCTACAGGGCCTCTGTATTTGCCAAATTACAGCCTTATAGCTCGCACCACTAATAAAATATTCCTTTTGTTAGCCAAAAATTTTCAAAGTTTTGCAGAAACTTCAATTTTGAACAGTAATTCCCTCAGATGCAGATAAGTTACAGACGTCTAATATTTTTCCGCAGATAGGGACACATGTGCCAAATCATATTGGCCAATGACAAGCTTGGAGCTAGGGTCTTGCAGCCAGCAGAGATTTTTAATTAATTATGTTGGTAGTTGCGAAAAAGGGGGGGGTCGGGCACATATATAAACGCGACGCCTGCACATGGCTGGAAGGCAGCTAAAAACCAGTGACCAAGTATTTTTGACCACACCCATGCTCTATAACTTTGCCAAAAAGTAGGCCAATCGGACAAAGTCGGGGCAAAAGTTTAGTCCCCCCCCTTAAGGCCCCCCTTAGGGACTACGAACGGGCGCGAGTGCGAAAAATGGGATTTTTCAAAAAGGTTTTTTCAGCTCTGGTGGATAAACGGTTTGACCAATTCTGAAACTTTCAGCCATAAATGTTAATTGTTACTAGTGTTAAATATTAAAAGTATCCCGGCTTTTGAGCGTTGCTTCCTTCTTCAGCTATAACAGCTCAAAGTTCGAAATTTGGTGAAAAGTTGCGATGTGACCGTGCGCCGTTTTCAATCTAATAAAATTGACAGCCCTTAGCATACCCCAGCTTTTTAGTAAATATTAGGCTCTAATAGGGGCAAACTGTGTGTAAGTTTCGAGGACTTTGGCTTTCTGGTCAATGTGCTAGCAAACTTTTTGTTAAGAAATTACCCTTATTTTTGGCCTGAAAAGCTATCTAAGCGCAGTAAAAATGGGGTCAAAAAATTTTTTCTCCGATTTCGCCGAAAAGGTGGTTATAGGGGTTATTTGACCTGCTGAATCCGAATATGAAAACCGTTTTTCGATATGACGGTTCCTTCGTTTAGTATGCTCTTACAAATGTCTTAGAGCTTTTTGGAGCGATAGCCATCCATGCTTCGAGAAATCAATCTAGCATTTCTAAACACTGGAGCGAGGTTTAGTGACCTAGCTTTCTGCATATTTTGGTGCACTCACTGGCCTGTAATGCGCAAAGTTTCAGCCGATTCTGCCACACTAATTTGGAGTAATTGACTCACATCTTCGAAATGGCACCAAATAACTGCGACAATATCGATAATGTAATCAAGCACTGCGAACGCAGGGATTAACGAAATCACGTCATTTTTACATTAGTTGAGACAGATACTTGGAGTATTAATTGGAGCAAAGTTGGGTTCATTTGGTAAACCACAGCTCATTATACGTTAGTTAACCTCCACCCGTATAGACCTATAACACCCAATTTTTCGCACTTTTATTGTATCGCACAGAAAATAATACAATGGTCTAGAGACTGTTTTATACGATATCAAAGCACTATATGTCAGAACTATTTCTGGACAATTTGGGTACCGTACCTTGCGCAAAGCGATCCGGGCGAGGCGAAGTTTGTGTACGTATCATGTCAAGCTTTGGATTGGACCGACAACACCAACTTCTGATGGCTCCACAGGACGCTACGCTGCATGGAATTCTTTCAAACTTTAAACTATTTTACACTAAATCTAATACTATTATGTGGCCAAAAACTAGCTAGTTTTTCCAACATCGAACTTTTAGTGAAATTCGTAGCCCCCCTTATAAGTCCTTTCACTCCACTTGTGATATGGCTTAGTGTTAATTTTCGGTGCTTTATCCCGATGCCACAAACTAGTTTCTTACACTTCGACTCCACTCCGTGCATCTCAGTAATTTGTGCGCACTCTACAGCGTGCATCTCAGTAATTTGTGCGCACGCATTAGTCTACCTATTGACATCTTACACCGTATACATAAATGAAGTATATATTTCACAGAACTAGTTGGAGTGTGCTAAGAAATGAAATTGTGACCTGAGTCCCGAAAAATTTAGGCCTCGGGTGGGATTCGAACCCACGACTTCCGGATTAAAGGTCCGACGCTTTGCCAACGGAGCTAACGAGGCTACAGTCGCATTGAACTATAAGGAGTTCGTATACAAACTGAAGTGACAATGAATTAATAATGCGCTTTACAACGCGGTCAAGATACATGATCCAGGGCGAAGTACACTCAGGTACCCTGCATACAATGCCGAACCGTGTCTCTTTGCTGGAAAAACTCTGAAAACATGCTTAGCGTAGTTTCACATTTATTGTGGTTAACGCATTCAAATTAGCACTAAACCATATCACAAATTTGTTGTAGCACGCAACATTGTGCACTCATTAATAAACGTCCAAATACTTGTGAAACCCTCGTGCAGGGCACTCGTGCGCTTCGCGCACTCGTGCCCTGCACTCGGAGTTTCACAAGTATCCGTGCCTTAAATTACTGAGTGCACGCTGGCCCGTGCTACAACCTATACTTGTGATGTCAGTACTCATCCCCGGATTTTCAGCCGTAGTGTCAATGCTAGTTCAATCACATTATATGACTGTTGGCTGGCTTCTTCACAGAGTGTTGTTTTACCTTCCCACCTTTGGGGTGCCCATTTGTCAGCCAGTTTAGGTTTGCTCCGGCCCGGCCCGGAAATTTTCTTAACGGCGCAACACTATTCGATGGAGTTAAAAAAAACTTTAGTTTTGCAAATAAGGATTGTTAGACCCTGGGAGCACGCTTTGACTTTCAATTTTTAATTAAGATTCAAGCAATAATGGAAAAATTTAGCAATTTAGAAAACTGGATAATGAAGTATTTCTCCTGATGATAGTTGACTATTGAAGTTTTCAACTGGTAAAAATTGCTAAAAATGCCAGTTAAATATGCTTTAACAGTAAAAAATTTCCACAACTAAGATCAACGGGTCAGACTTCCTGACCCCTTGACCCGGTTTCATCCCTGTTATGTACTCTTGCTAAAATAACGTGTGAGAACAGGTAGTCATCTTATTCAGCAGATTGTCGTTCTGGTGTCGCCTCTTGTCGTTCTGGTGTCTGTAAACCGCGGAAGCATACTAAATACAAAGCACTGTGCTTTAGACGCGACTTAAGAGTGAGAATGAGCCGGGGACAAAACACAAAGCGCTGCGAGTATGAACCGGAATTAATTAACCCTCTTGACCGCACGAGGTTTCGTAAATTCAACGGTGCGCAATGACCGCAATCACTTTTTGGCTACCATTTTACAGAGAGCACCTACAGAAATGGGACTGCCATCAATCGATAGATTCATAACATGTGTAATGAAGTTGCTAGGCTCCGAAGTCAGCTTCCTTCTCCTCTTCCTCTTAATCTTCTTAAATAACGAAAGTTTGTCGAACAAAACAATATCGTTTTCACATTAAACCAAAAGTGGTATACCGAAAGACTTCTAGTTTTGAGCAAACTCGTATCACTGTTCGAATTAATTGTACCTCTATCTTGCAACTGTATGTGTATGTCTCTGTTAATTGTACATTTTTGACTGTCCGTTGATAGGTGTTTAATTTCGTCCATTCTGTAAAAATAGAACGTATGTTTGTGAAAGTTTTCACCACTGTGGAATTGTAATGTTATACCTGTTCTAATTTTAATATAACGAAAATTCTAGTCTTGACTCCCTTAGGGAATTATTGTCTTGATCTACCTAGAGTTTAGAATTACTATGAGCGAATGCTTACCTGATCTTGTACACATCTACGAGTAGTTGGGTCCGAGTCTTATTGGACTATACGTTTCATCTTTAATCTAGTGGACAATCTTCTACCCAGAGGAGGAGGCAACTTAGCCCGAACCGGTCATTTTTGAAGAATAGTGTTCTAAGAGTAATACCGTTAGCAACTTTAAACTAACCTGAAGAAAGGCCCTCGGCAACCTTTGTAGAGCAAGGTCGACCGAAATATAGAAAGTGATAATTGTGATAAGTTGGGGTTGTTCTGTGGGTTGGAGGCTTAAATCCCCTGGAAAGTCTAAAGAGAGCGTAAAATCAGCGCTTTCAAGTCCCTAACTGAACTAATTTAACCCTCAGCGAAACCCTATTTTATTACATTTATTAGATAAATTAGATAAAGATATTATAAAGATAAAGATATAGATAAAGAATTCTTAGATAAAGTAAATCCTAAGTAGCTTTAGCTCAGAGCAAACGCTTGGTTCTCTATCTGGAATTTTGTAGCGTGCTTGCAAGAGGCTTCTTCGTTTTAGCTAGTTCACAATTACAATGCTGTATTGAACACATGTAATGAAGTTGCTAGGATCCGGAGTCAAAAATCGCTCTGGTCTCCGGTCTAGTGTCAGAAGTCGCTCTGCACTTGATTACACGGAAGGTCAGCACGTCCACTTATAGAAGTAGACTTAGGCACCGGATCTCCGAAAGGTGGTGTTCCAAAATCAGAGATTCCCTGCAGCCAACCTTTGTAGGGGTCTTCTCTGTGAGTTCGTTTGGTGCACTGGATTCCAGCTGATCAGCAAGAGGGGTCAGCACTTGCTTGGATTTGATCGCTGGATTGATGATGAATCTTCTGCTTCCTGACCAGAACTTACCTTTGAGTAGTCCTGATCCAATCCTTAGGCTAACGCGCCTGACTTTCAGAGACAATCGCGCCTCTCTGTTAAACTCTGAGACTCTAGGTCTGACACACCAATTATCTATTAAACTTAGTACAGGTATGATGGGTACACTCTTGTAAGCACTATGACAATTTACAACACACACAACACGCTTTAATAACAGGGGGTCGTTACAAACTGTGCAAATACCGATACAATTACAGATCAGTACAGTATTCAATTTACTGTACCAGAGTTGCCAGATGCCCTCTTTTAGTTTATTATTAATATTATCCTAATTCAGGATAATATTACCCAAGATATAGGTTTAGTTAGGGACAAGGTTCAGTGGTACCTCTTCTTCATCCTTTTATCACACTCTGTCTCTATTATCCCAACTATTACACTGTCTCCAACACTCAACTAACCAAGTACCTATATGCTTTCTCGTGCGCCTATATGCTTGTGCTGTGCGACTCTTTATCCGTCCTTACAAACGGATTATCAAACTACAAAACCAGCAAACTACCAACAAACAATTATTAACTGAAATAAACCTGGGGTCGGTCTATGGGTGAGTCCCCGAATGTTGGACACTGCTTTCAAGAAGGTCCGCTCCAACACCTAGACAGGGTTACTGTACGGAACTGGCTTTTTGAGGAAATAGAGAAAAACGGGAAGTCACCTGGTTCTACCTTACTTACTCCTAATTAAAGAAAGTTAAACAATTACAACTACAAAGTTCAACGAATCTACGGCTTCTTCTTCTTCACTGATGGGGATGTGGCCCTTAGGCCAGAGACACGGGAGAAACGCCTCCCGACATGAAATTGATGACAAAAATGGTTGAATTCATGACTCAATAGAAAGGAGAATTGGTGTTTTAGTCCTTTTTCCAAAAATTAGGTTTAGGCCTTTCGGTTTCTGGTTTAACCTCCCACTTTGATCAGGCGGTGCTACGTTCGCTGTCTCTGTCTTAATCCACTACTCGGCAATACAAGCCGTCTATGTACCTTCCAAAATTGACTGATCCCGACTGACTGATTAACTGACCGACTGACTGATCCCCCCCCCCCCCCCCCCCCCCAAAACCTCAAACCCACAACCATTTCTTCCTTTTCTTTCCCCCAAATGTGCATTTTTGGCCCCATTTGAACTTGCAACTTGAATAATTGACTGAAAACCGTTTATTATTGCTTCTTTGACAACATTAACTGTTTCTGGTAACTTCTTGTCACCAATTGGGCCTTCCTGGCCTCTGTTAGCTTGTACGTTCGGAATTTGATTAAACTTGCCGTAAGTTCTGGTTTTTGAATGAAATGATTTGTAAGGTTTCCACCTTTGGCCCGGCTGGGCCTGACTGAACTTGTAGCTAGACGAACTATTCTTAAGAAATGTACGAAAAATGAGCTCTCTGTGACCTGTATTTGGACTTCGTTTGCTTTTGTCCTTTCCTTGCACGGACCGGCCTTCTAGGGCCATTTTGATGTGAAATGCATTGATTCTGACTAACTTTTGCACAATCTTCAGAGCAAACAATAATACTGGCCAATGTTAACGTTTTCGGCCTGTGTCTGGCCTGATTTTGTTGATTTGTCACGGGAAATGGGTTCATTTCCCGTGACCCAGAGATTATATCAGATACATGTACGAAACTGGACATTTTATGGTGCATTTCTGATATTGGAAGATGGTCGCTTGCTGAATACTTATAATAATTGTCTTAACTGATGCCTACCTACTTACCTATGCTAACTAACTAAAGCCTACGTAATATTAATGTTAACTTACAATTATCTGGTGTTTTAATGTAAAATCCCTATTAATTGTTTACTTGCAGGTTTAGGACGGGAGTAACAAAAATGAAACCTACTGGCTGACTGTGAGTGAGTTTTCGCATGTGATTACTTTTCCTCAGTTTATGCAAAAGTACAAAAACTCACTCACTCACTGTCTCAGCAGCCATTCTACGCAGTCCCTACTTACCGACCTACCGAACTACGTCTACTTCTAAATCTACCTGCCCCTTATCCTAGTGCCCTAACAGGGGACGTGCCGAAAAGCTATTCGATCCGGTGCTGGCAACCCCAGCAGCCAGCCGAGTGGCAGTCGCGCGTACTACCACCCTTTCACACGAGCACATAATTGCATTCGTGCAAAACTGGCATATAAATTAACAAAATTTCGATGAACAAGAATTTGGGTAAAAGTTATATATTCTTGTAGAGCTTGAAAAACTGAACATTTTTTGTGCTTACAGCACCAAAAAATGTTAAGTTATTAGTGAGAAAAACATAATTAAAGTTTGTTTCCACATATGCATAATTAGCACCTATAATGTATTAATTGACTGCACTCGTGCTGGGTTGCTAAATTGCTTCCTTATATAGGCTAGCTGAACTTGTTCTAATTGTAACCCGTATAGCTCAATGGATGAGCACTGGACCTACTAATCCAGAGAACCTGAGTTCGAATCTCAGTACGGGTCTACTTCTTTTCTTTTAGTTTGGTCCGTCTTCTGGCCTTTGACATGGGAAGTTGAGTGATTACGGTAACGACCGTGAGCCCATGATAATTTTTAGGCCAAGACCATTAATACCCCCTATTCTGGCTAGACCTAACTATTTCCCAATCTTTAAGAATTCCAGCTAATTAATACAACAGGACTACAAATACTTTCTTACCTAGAACTAACTAAACTACCGGTCCGCTAATCGGATGTCCAACACATTTTGCTAAACTGTGATAAATTTTGTGTTAATTTAAACTATTCTGCTATGGCCTTGATTAGGCTATTTTTGGATTCCATGAATGCGGCTCATCCGTCCCCTAATCGCAGGGCAACCTACACGGATGACGGAAATCCGACAGATTTGGCAGGCCTAATTCGGGGTCCCCGTGACCCTAGGCTGTCAAATCTGCTTAAATCGCCAAGTATGCCAATGTTTCTATGCCAATTTCCTACGATTTTCATTCCAAAATTAGCACTTTCACAGCAATTACACACCCAACAAATAAATGTTACTGACTTTAACTTGTCTATATTTTGGGGTCCAATTTGCTACTCAATTTGGCCCTATTTTTCCTGCCTACTATCTGAATATTTTACTCATTCACTCTGGCAGTCCCAATACCCTTATCAACAAGGGGGTTTACATGGTATGCCATCATTCACACTCACAATCACACACTTTTGGATTCACAATTCACACTCTACAAAGGGGGCTAACCTTGGAACCTCCCACTCCAGGAGGGGTTTACCCAAGGAGCCACTTACGTAAATTTGGGGGGTCTCATTCACACTACAAATTACTACAATATTGACACATACGATTACACAGACATAATAAGGCCTAACTACTCCTTAATATCACCTACCTACCTATAGTATGCATATTTGTTGCCCTAATTCTAACGTAAATTTGAGTTGCATCTTCCAGTATTCTACTGTAAACTTTGGAACTTTGATAAATTTGATAAAAGAAAATTTTGTTGGATTTTTGAAACTTTAGTAGTTTAAGTGAAAGCTGAACGAGTAATAATTGCTTGGGCAATTATTACTAAAAATAGATCACACACATTTCCGCTAAGGACAGCTTCCAGTTAATCAAATTAACAACGGGGAAGTCGGCCATTCCCCTTGAAACAGCTGATAATTAATCGGTTAAAAGCGATTCAGAGTTTTAGTTCCTAACCTTTTGATGCCGACCTACACAAGGTTACAGTTCACAATAAGAATGTACAATTACAGACAATATTGTTAGCTTCAGTAGCGCCTACTTTTGCGATTACGGCCGGCAATTCCTAATTGCCGGCTGTGGGGAGAAACAATCCCTAAATTAACTCAGTTCTGAATACGAGGTCGTCACCAAGGGACCTCCTATCTCAACTCAGGGGTGGGTCCCCACTCAGAATCACATGCTTCATTACAACCCCGAAAACAGCAGTTACACACAAAATATTTTGGGCGTATGCCCCCACAAAAACTGAGGCCATTCAGGCCGTGGCTTGGTTGACAGACATTACTTTTACACAAGGCCCGAAGGCCACAAAAAGGTGAATTTTTTAGGCCAAAAGGGCCTTTAAAAATCCCTAAACTCGCGTGCCTGGTGTGTAATTCCTGGCCGAGCATAGTGCGCTCATTTGGCCCTTATCGTGAGGTGTTCGTCGTGTGCGCTCAGTTCATCCCTTCTGACCAGTGCGGGTCAGAAGGGGCCCCTAACTCGAGTCCTAAGTACACTTTTTGTTCCCGGCCAAATCGCTGGCACAACGGGAAAGTGTACTGCTAGAGAGAAAAACATACGGCCGCTCTCGGCCAACCTCAGACGAACACTGAGGGAACTTTGAAAATTTCCAGTGAGCTGACAGGAGTCTGACAGCTCACTGGTGTTTGCTTTTCGTCGGAGTCTCTTTGATTTTTATTGGAGCTTCCAGAATTTTCTGGAAGCTCCCTATCTTAAAGCGTGTGCCCAACTCGGGCTGGCCACGCGGCTGGTCCGTTGGAGGGCGATTAATGAGGAAAAGGAGTTATGACCCTCCAACTGACCCTAAATTTGATGGATTTCCCAAGCTGAATTTTGGGAAACTTTGCAGACTTTTTGGTTACCACGTAAAGGTAACCAAAGGGGAAATTTCCTGAATAAAAATTAATTTTCACGAATTAAAAAACGAATTAGTACAAAATGACGGCCACTCGGGGCCCATTATGAAAAACTAAATATTAACTGCTAGTTTTGTGAATTCATTTAATAAAATTTATGTTTGTTATTTTTAGGCATTCCCTTGTCTCCTAGCCCCTTTCTTTCCTTTTGGGCTTGACCTTTCGGCCGTAGACAAGGGAAGCCGCTCGTTAATCCTAGCAACAATTGCTCTTCCTCGCCAAGACTCTATGTATCACTGGAAAAGAAGCGGAAGGGCAATTGCTGCGCAAAAATTTTGCATACTAATACCTACGTAATTTTCTACAAGACAAAAACTAAATATTATTAATCTACGTATCTAACTACCTAAGACTAACTAGTTTCATTTCTTCTAAATTATTAGGGAGGGAGTTAAGCCCCCTCCGAACGTAATTTCACACCTAAGGTGTGTGTTAAGTCCTTCTCTGCGAGGCAAGTCTCTGCTGGGAGAGAACCAACAGAGGCTCAAGGGAATGAATGAGGACATGAATGGGCGTAACCACACACAACTGTTACGTATTGTTATACGGTCACTTATTGCAAAATTAAAATGTAACTAATCAAAACTTCTTTTACTTATAACTTTCGCAATATTGGGAGTTAGGTGACCGGGTTTGGAGTTTTGGAATCAGCAGAGAATTGCCTTTCAGATAAAACCAACTTATATTTTGACCCAAAATTCGCCAAATTAACTAATTATCACCTAACTAATGCAAATTAAGCCTAATTAACACCTATGAACACTAATTAACATGATTCCATGCTATTAATAGACAGATTATGACCTTATTTTGATCCATCTTCCAATATTCGCACTTATTAGCTGTGTAAAGCGTTTCAAATTCGAAGTTTCTTGTTAACTTGTTGGTTATTAAACAACTTCTTTCTTTGGATTCATTTTCCTTGATAATTTTCAGCTGTTTTAATCAGTTTTTAAACGACTTCTTGACAATGTGAGGCCTTATTCGTGGCCTGGGGAAGAGTAACGACTCCTCCATTATACAGAAAAACCATGTTGGGGCCTATTACTGACCCGGGAAGGGTAACGACCCCTCCATTACTGACTGATAGCCTACCTAAGCTTCCTTAGGCTACATTCCACCGAGGTTCTATTCCATTTTCGTGTCATGTGCGTGAGAGTAATGCTACTTCTAGTCTTATTCTTCCTACCTACACTAGAACCTATGTCCCTAATGATGAATTTCTGGGGGGTTTCACACTGACTGGCAACTCTGGTAATTGCATGACAGTTACTTTATACAGTGCTTGGACGTTTCATAGTTCACATCAGGATTTCACAGGCACGCCACTCATAACCAGTGCATCAGAAAATTAAATCAATTCCATTAAGAACCACAATCTACGACAACCTGAGCTTTTCTTGGTCATTTTTAGGTTTTATTTTGCCTTTTCCATTACACACAGCTTCCTGTGATGATTTCGTTTCCATTTGATTGATTCTTCGATTAGAAAAAGTCTGTCCTACTAGGTTCACAGATAATTTCAAATAAGGTATTTAGATTTGGATTTTTAAATTCAATGTGGGCGCATTCAAAATTTTAGAGATATTGGTACACAATAAAAAGTCATGATTATGGTACCCAAGCAGGGTTACCCGAGATCTAAACTTCAAGCAATTGTGCATGAAATTACTTCGAAACTTAAATTATATTGCAGCTATCTTCGACGCTACAACATCCACTGTCAGTAGCACATTGCACAAAAGCTTTTAAGGTTTAAAACTTTTGATAAAGACAAATTTTTGCCTTGTTTTGTCAACTCCTTGCTCTGCTCTTGACTGTTTTTTCAATTCCCGCCTAAATCTTTCCTATTTTTGACATAGAAATGGAGGCTTTGTGTTAAGTTTGTGCACACTGCAGGTCCTTCTGGAATGTTACTGCTGCCTCTGCAGTGTCAAGGTTATCCTTCGTTGGATGCAAAGTCTAATAATTTATGGGTTTCTCGTTCTAAATGAGTATTGTTATGTTGGCGGGAACTTCGTCCGTTAGAAAACCACATAAAGCCAAAAATGGTATACCTCAATAATTGTGCAACAGTGCGTTTGTATTCAAAAATGATTCGGATTCTTGTAATATAGAGCGGCAGTTATTCATTTATTCTTTTATTATTTATAATAAAGATATATTATAATACAATAAATATAGAATAATATATAGTTTTATTCACTTATTCTCTGGCGCAGAAATTTCAAAAATCAGGCAGTTTACCAGGATGAATTGGCATCTTTCCAATAAACTTGTCATGCTGTGATCTATTGGTACTGAATTTCTATTACATAGGTCTCCAAATTTTCAAAACTGTCATTAAAGTTGCTGACCCCTAAGCAAACCCCACAAATTCTTTGTTCGTTAGCAAATGTTAAAAATTAATTTAAAAATTTAAGGGCCTTAATTATATAAAATTCTGCTTGTCTTCCATCACCCTGCGACTGCGAGGTCGTCTTTGTAAGATAAAACGGACGTTGAAATAATGTTCCGTTTTGTCATTGTTGAGTTCCTCTAGCGCACGAAAAAATCACCACTTTTTCTGTTTCCTTAAGAGTTCCTACTTAAATTCTATAATATATCTCGTTAAGATATACCACACAGACTACAATATGTGAAAATTAGCAAATCGCAAATGGTCAAAAATTTTGCTAAAATGGACCAGACCATCCCCCTTAAGGGGGGGGGGTCGCGAATTTTCGACCATCACCGATTTTTCTCATTTTCACATATTTTGTAGTCCCCATGGGTCCCCAAAACAAGACAGTTGCGTTTGTTGCAAAACTTTCCCTATCATTCACAATAGTCCTCCAAAGGTGACCCCGACATGTGCTAAACATAGGAAAATGAAAAAGTTAGGAAAATTTCGCGCTAACCAAAAGTTTGAGCGCTGTGCAAGAGTAAACGAGCTATAGCTGGGCAAAATGTTAATCTGGACTAGGTAGCGTGTTAATATCTATATGAGGTATTTTTGTGTCAGCTCAGCGATTTTCTAAAAATTTTCAAAGTTGGGTGAAGCCGGTTTTTGCACAAATTTGACTTACAAAAATGTCACCAAAGAAATGTTTCGTCGTGGCCTGAACTAACCGTTTACTGCACAGATTTCGCGTATAGATATTAACACAGTACACAAATAGAGGTTCAATTTCCATACGCAAAATCCATGCTGCTACTTGTGGATAGTTCATACTTTTGGTTAGCGCGTTGGCGTTTTGCCTCAAAATACGTCACTTTCTCAATTTTTTGTATATAATGGTCCATAAATCGGGTGAAAGTCGAGCTATTCCAACCAAATTTGGTGTGCCAGTTTGCACATATAAAAGGAAGTTGTGTGCGTGTGCTTCACTATAATTGCTGGTGTTTAGCTGTGGACGCATGCCTTAGTGCGATGACGGAGGCCTACCGTCCAAAAATGGCAAATTTTAAAATTTTTCAAATATAGCCAAATTTTATATCAAATTGAAGCTCTCGATGTCCTGAACATTTGTAA
>JASAND010017139.1:0-14615 GCA_030248195.1 Trissonchulus latispiculum | reverse complement strand
GTTACCTTTACCAGAATTTTAAATGTTGCAGCTGGGCTAAATGTCTAAATGACAAATTTTAAAATTAATGATAAATAATATTTAATTTAATTTAATATTTATCTAATAATTCGTAACTCAGCTGCGAGATAATACCCCCTTTAGGGGCGTACTGGTTTGTCTCCGATTTGGCTGAAAAGTTGTCCCTAGAGTAAATCGAGGTCGTTGATTTCAAAAATCGAATCAAGAGATCGATCCGACCGAACCTTCGATCAGTAGAGTCGATTGATCAAAATTTGGGGGTGGGGTCTGCCTCCCAAGTTTCGAGGGCGGGGTCGGGACTTCTTCATTTTGTAGAACAGCAAAATTATACATACATATATACATTTTTAATCAAACAATTGGTTTATTCAGTAAAGATTATAGTCACGCAGTAAAACATTTACTGACAAGGAGTACAAAGAACTACATATACAGCTTCTTACATGCATCCATGCATATATACAACAATAAAAAACAAACCAAAGTCCAGACTAATAATACGTACGTATATACATGAACAAACTACGTTCAAAATCGTGAAATTATATAAACATGTGCAGTAAAACAGCCACAGAAAATGTTAGAAGAGCTTTGTATAAATCGACAAATCTATATCCCGCAGTTTAGATTTAAAAACATCAAGTGAATCAACATTGACAACTTCAAAGGGAAGGCTATTCCACAATTTAACTATTCTGCTACTGAAAAAGTTCAATTTATCATTTCTTCGGCAATGTACAGAATCTAACATTAAATTATGACCCCTTAGTCTCACATCCTGATGGTAGGCAAAATAGTCGGAAAAATCAACGTTGTCGAGATTCTTTACTATGCGAAAGCTCTGATTGAGATCTGCTTTGATTCTGCGCAATTCCATACTTTCTAATCCCAAAATTGCCAAACGCTCAGAATATGTTTTGTTGCGCAAACCTGGAATCCGCTTTGAAAACCGCCTTTGTACGTTTTCTACTCTCTCAATGTCCTTTTTAAATATGGAGACTACACCGGCGAGTCGTACTCCACAATAGGTCGTATATGAATAGTGTACATTGCACACAGAAAATCCCAGTCTCGTGATCGAAATGACTTAAAAATAATGTTCATACGAGTCAAAGCTTTAACACTTATTGACGAACAGTGTTGAGAAAATTTTAATTTATCATCTACGATTACTCCTAGATCCTTCAACGTGTGTACACCTGGCACTCCCACTGAATGAGCCAACGCCAAAACCGATTGAGCCAAGCTTGTTAGGTCGTCTTATGATTCAGCCACGTGTTATTAGGATTGAGCCGCCCGTAATTTATTCACAAATTTAAATTTAATTTGGGAGTGCTAAATGTCACTTATCACTCCCATGATTGATCCATGATTCGAAACTTTGTGCGAAAGTTGGACACAATGACTATTGATTGAGCCCCCCTTTTTGTTTGCCGTCATTTGCTTCTGTGTGCTGAAATTTTGACTCATAAATTTAAAAAATATACTTCACAAGTTAACGGTCAATGCAAGTAGCAGTTAGCTACCGCAAGGCTTACCAACTGTGAATTTTAAATCTGACTGATGTCGATGTGATTGCGCTTGTGCGAGCGCCCCCCCCCCCCCGAGTTTTCTGGATAATAAATGGGAAAATGAGTGGACGATCTAGGCCATAGGTGCACCTTGAGAAAAAGTTGGGATGGGTATAGCCGGTTTCAGGTGGCGTAGGCGCGTAGGGTCCAGAAAAATCTACTTTGTGGAGACATAACTTTATTTAAATATTGCTATTTTGTTAAACATACGATATTTACAACTAAAAACCAGCAATATTTCAACATTCATGGCTATTTATTGAAAACATGGAATATTAGCAAAAGCTTCGAACTTTTTCTGACTTCAAAAATTTTGAGGGTGGGGTATTTCAAATTTGGGGTTTGAGTCTGGTGGGCGTCGGCGGGGTCTGAAATTTATCCATTTTGGGACGGGGCCAGCTTCCAAAATTTCAAGCCTTTCCGGGTCATCCTCTCAAACTTAGAGTAGAGTAGGAGCCTTTCTATTTGGATTTGGGGGAAAGGGGACTCCCTCTCTCATAGTTTCCTTTGGGGGGGGGGGTTGGGGGGTATCCCCCCCCCCAAAATTTTTGACAAAATTTACCCCCCCCCCCCAGATTTTTTGACTTACCCTCCCCCAACTTTTGGCTACCCCCCCCCGAACCCCCCCCAACGATTTTTGGACCCAAAAAGTTAGCTAAATTTGGTCAAAAAATGGTCATTTTTTGAAAAATTTTTTAAAAATTTTGACCCAAAATCGCATTAAAACGGTGCAAAAGCGCCTAAAACGTTAAGAACAAGCCTTATTTTGATGAAAAAAGGGCTAAATTACAGAAAATTTTGCATTTTTTGGCCATTTTTCTAAATTTCTGAGGTCCGAATTCTGGGGGGAATTGCGAGGGGTACCCCCCCATCACATTTCAGAGGTCGGCCAAGATTTACCCCCCCCCCCCAGACCCAAAGTTCCAGGGAAACTATGCCCTCTCTCCCCACCCCACCCACCCTAAGTACAAGCTATGGCCTAGACGATTGCGATTACTACCAAGTTTTTCCCCGCCTTACACCTCAGATTCCTCTTCACATGTACATAATGGGCCGCCTGCGATGCGAGGCTCACTCGCAGTTCGCAACTTTTCGCTGCCAACGACTTATTATTTACAATTCGAGGAAACTAGTTTGTACTCTGGAAAAGGATTGAATTCTCTTAAATTTCAATCCTTTTACAGACCAGAACTCAGTTCCTCAATTCAACTTTGAAATTGGATTTGGATTGAGATAGCATTGATTATGGACTGGGTAAGTGTTGACAGTTAGTATACGTATATACGTATATATGTTTGTACTGTATGTATGTTAGTATTTGACAATCCTTGACCGCCCCCCTAAGAAGCTTGGCCTGCCCCAGCCCCGCGCCCTAGACTTTAAAATTCTGTCACAGAATATCAAAATTTCAGGATTAGGCAGCCGCTATAAAATTTGTAGAATAAAAAAGTATATTGAACATTTTCGTTAGGGATTTCACAACAATTTCCAAAACTATATATATAGCAGTTTTCTGAATTTGGAGGATCCACTGTCTTTTCTGCGCCCGCATTGTGAAAGGTAAACGTATATATATATATATATATATATATATATATATATATATATATATATATATATATATATATATATTATGGTTGTTTTTACCGAAAAAATTGACGGAAAGACATTTGTTGACGAAATAACTGAAAATGTCACCAATTAAACATGAATGTTCGCCAAGTTTGGCGAAAATCGCCGTCACTTCGCGATATTTCGCCAATTGCAAACTGCGCCAACAGTCCAGGATTTCGTGAAATGTATACACTGCACAGTAATCTAGTATTTTCAGCAAACGATACTTTAAAGCAAACTTGAGTTCTCCAAAATGTTGGCAGACCTTACTAGACTAGATCTGCAGTTTTTACAGGTAAAACGATTCGTGTAGTAATAATTCCTGACGTTGTAAAAGTTTTTCGTTGATCACTCCACGACTATAGATATATACATATGTATGTATAGTCAAGGGGAAAACCCACTTTTCAGATTTTTGGGTGGAGCTTTTTAGAGGCAGACTGTCTTATTTAGACTCCCTGGACCACCCACAGCAGAGAGAACCTATAACTAGCTACAGATAGGTTGCAATCGTCCGAAATTTTGTATACAAGTGCAGCAGAACATTACATTACAAATCGTGCTGTATATATGTTTCCTTTATTGACCGTAAAGTTTGCATCTGGTTGCGCTGCAGTAGACTGCCGCTGACACTGCTGCACAAATCATTACGTTTTTTGGGTTCCGAGTTCCGACCCCTCCCCTCCCATCTTGTCCGATTACCTACCCCTCGGAATTTTTGGGGAGAAAGCAAAAACGGAGCTATTTTCAATGCATAAAACTAAACATAGGAAAATTTTGGGGGAGGGTAAGTAAAAAAATCTGGGGGGGGGGTAAAGTTGGTCAAAAATTCTGGGGAGATACCCCCTCCCCAAAGGAAACTACGACACATGAGGGCCCCCCAAATGTTAGGGGAGCAGGCCCCCACCCCGACTCTCCGTTACACCAGTTCACAATTCACTTCACATTCAGTTCTGTGTGTCTCTGTTTTTGTCCCATCGATATCACATCCATTCACATCACGACCACATCACATCACTATCAGTCACATTTAAAATTGTCAGGTGGTAAGCCTTGAGTTAGCTAACTATTTCTTGCATTGACCGTTAACATGTGAAGTGTATTTTTCAAACTTCTGAGTTAAAATTTCAGCACACAGAACCAAATGACGGCAAACAAATTGGTGGCTCAATCAGTAGTCATTATGTCCAACTTTCGCACAAAGTTTCAAATCATGGATCAATCATGTGAGTGATAAGTGACATTTAGCACTCCCAAATTAAATTTCAATTTGTGAATAAATTACGGGCGGCTCAATCCTAATAACACGTGGCTCAATCATAAGACGACCTAACAAGCTTGGCTCAATCGGTTTTGGCGTTGGCTCATTCAGTGGGAGTGCCAGGTGTACACACGTGATCCTTCATGGAGTTTACAGCACCTCCCTGAAGTTAGCAGTGCCACTTAATGAGTCAGCGGCAAAACCAATTGAGTCAGTTAATTTATGCTGTAAAATCAATGAGTCACTGATTATCTCGATTGAGACGGTTGTTTTTCGCTTAGAATTAATAAAAATGCAATGGAACTGCTAACTTCAGGTTTACAGTGCCACTTTTGTGTCATGAGCTAAAATTCGGTAAACTCGAAGCTAATACATAGAGAGCAATGAGTCACAGCTTTAAATAGCTTATTTCTTTGTTGATTGTGTGAAAAATCAAACTAACCAAAGTAATCAATGATTTAATGAACGATGATTAGAACGGCTTTATTTAGCTAACCATTGGCTTGGAAACTACTCCTTTGGTCAGTCAGTGGTGTGTCGTATTGTTTTCCCTTCCCTAAGTGTAATTGTAAAGTAAGTCGCCGAATATCACTTAGCTGCATAAGTGTAGGTGTAACGAAGATTTGGTGGTGGGGGTTATCCCCCAATATTTTGGGGGGCTCTCCGGAAACCTCCCCAAAACCACCCGGCCCGCCACCCCTCCCTCCAGAAAATTTTTCATTTTTTATGCCAAAAATAGCCGTTTCGTTTCTACTGATAAAAACATCTAACCATAATGTAATTTTAGCATTAGACAGTGGTTTTAAGGTGCTGGTATCGCTTTGTGTAAATTCGACCCTACAAGCTTCAATTCTTCATGAAAGTGGATGAAACCTTCCAAATACATTATTTTCGTGCTCGTTAACATTCTGGGACCAGTCCCGGATTTTTAGGTGCAAAGATAAAAAAGTGTTGGTTTTTGCCCTTATTCTCTCAGTACATAGTCGCTACACCGGATCGGTTGTTATGGCTGGAAAGAGGGCACCAAAATGAACTAAAATGTTTTTACAACTTTTGAGTTACCTTTAGTGGTTAAGGCAGTATAAGCCAAAAACGACTTTTGGGGTCAAAAAATGGCCATTTTTGACGAAATCAGTTTTTTCAAAATTGCTGCCAAATCTTACAGACAATTTAGGCTTATTTATACTCAATCGATACAGCGTCCAATTGCGCTTTTTATCAATACCTACTCGTTGGAGCTCGTTGCTTTAAGCTAGAAAATTCGCCGAAAAACCATTTTGGCAAAATTGCGATTATTTTGTTTTGAACATTGATTTCTCAAAAACTGTCCAATGGATTCGCGTGATTTTTGGCTAAATGAAAATTCGCCCTATTGCGGAGGGACATTTTTCTTGGTTTGAGCTAAAACTTCTCCAGTTGTGAAAAACCTAAATAGAAAGTTGCGAAATTTCTTGTCATCGCGCATTTGCCGGATTATCTGGGGTACTGAGACTTGTTGAGCCAAATCCAAAAAAATGTCCCTCGGCCCACATGTCCTTCATATTATGGCACAAGAAGAAATTTTGGCCGATTCTACAGTTTTGAGAAATCGATGTTCAAAAATTTTTGGTCTATATTCAGTCTGTCAGATGTCAGTATGTCGGCAATTTTTTGCTATTTCTTGTCAATTTTGCTAGTTTCTTAAGCTAATGTTAATATACAGATTATAAGCTTTAAAACGATGTATAAAGCTCTTTCCAACTCCCAAAATTGGGAAAGTTATAGCGTTTCCAAAACTCACGACAAAATCACTGCACAAAAGGATACCAGCACCTTAAACTCAAAAACTTGATTGCCAACATGTTTCCAAGTCCGAAATCACAGGAAGAACTTTGGTGGGTAAAATCGTTGTAAATTGCTGCGCAAGGTGCAACGATTTTACCATGATTTTACAACGAAATTTTAATGAAATTTTAATATTTTTTAATGGATTTACAATGATTATATCCGCTTTTACCATGTGAGTTTAACGGATTTACAATGGTTTTATATAGATTCTTATACGTATTTACAATAATTTTACCACGTTGTAAAATTGTGGTAAATCTGTTGTAAGATCATTGTAAATAAAATTGGACCCATTTACAATGTTTTCACAACTTTTACAACGAATCTACAACGTCTTTATAACGATTTTACCACACAGTAAATTTGCTGTAACATCATTGTAAATTTTTACAATGCTTCTGAAGCAGCTTTAACAAATTTACAACATCTTTACCACGTTGTAAATTCGTTGTAAAAGTTGTAAAAACATTGTAAATTGGTCCAATTTCATTTACAACGATTTTACAACAGATTTACCACAATTTTATAACGCGGTAAAATTATTGTAAATACGTATAAGAATCTATGTAAATCCATTGTAAATCCGTTAAACTCACATGGTAAAAGCGGATATAATCATTGTAAATCCATTAAAAAATATTAAAATTTTATTAAAATTTCGCTGTAAAATCATGGTAAAATCGTTGTACCTTGCGCAGCAATTTACAACGATTTTACCCACCAAAGTTCTCCCTGTGAATAAGGTCAATATTGAATCATAATGTCCATAATAACAGTTAAAAATGTGCATTTCGCGTAATGATAAGCGGTTTAAGCCAAAAATTAGAACATTGAAAATTTTTGCAAAACTCACCCTAAAAATACCCAATTCTTGGCCATCTGGGGGGGGATAAAACATGAAAATATAAGAGAGGTCGCCAAAATTTGTCGTTTTGATGCGGGGGTATGCCATGCCCCCACCCACCCCTCCACCACAGTTTCACCGGTAATTTTGGTTGGGGGGATTTTGGAAATTTGGAGGTCGACACCGAAATGTGGTGTGGTATATTGCCCCCGAGCGCGAGCCCCCTCTGAACTTCGGACCTCAGAAAATCCAAATCTAAAAACGCAAAATTTTCCGTAACGCTTTTTTTGTCAAAGCAAACAAGGCTTGTTCTCATTGTTTTAGGCGTGTATTTATACGGTTTTAGCCAACATTTGAGAAACATTTTTCAAGGAATGACCAATTCAAACAATTTAGCTGTACATTTTGGCTCCAAAAAGTTGCTGGAGGGAGAAGCCAAAAGTTGGGGGAGGGCAAGTCCGGTCCGACTTTTCTACAAATGTTCGTTACATACACGATACACCTATGCTGAACTTAACTTGACTTCAAATAGTATATATGCATTTATTGATAAGCACTCTGCGACGAAGTGACGTATTCGTCATGAATTCGAAGCATCGTTCATGCTGTTTCGTTGACACAAGCATCGCAGTCTTTTTATTTGCGAAATTGTGTCAACGATAGCCTGACGTCTGACGATCTTCATTTCCCAAAAATCTTTATATCGCATCTTTATATTAATGGCGAATTACATATTCTGCAAATTGGAATTCATAATTTCTGGCGTGAATGTACGTATCAGTCAGTGCCCACATCATTCTGGAGTATCAATGGGTATGTCTGCGTGTATATTTTATTTCAACCATTTTATTTATATATATTATATTTTATTTATATATACGTATTCATACGTGTGGTTGGGGGAGGGGGCGGAGTGTTTGGCTCGAGAGGGGGGAGGGTACCAAAGGGCGAAAACTACCTTAAGCTTGCGATTTTTGGCCAAACATTTGGGGGAGTTGCGAAATTTGAAAATGTATCATAGGGGTCGCGGTAGCGACCCCTATAATATGAGTGAAAATGGTCGAATGATCGTGTAAAACAAGGCTGCGCAGAAGCTGCGCAGATCCTGCGCAGATTATGTGCGCAAAACATTGTACGTGTCGAGTTTGGTATGTTCCTGAGGTTTCATCCCCGTACCACTTTCCGTTAAAAAGTTATGCCAAAAATCGCTTACGAGAGTGATGTTTTTTCCGGTTCTCCGCTTTGACGTCTGGTAAGGGGGTTTTGTAGCTTTAACAACAACAAATGTTTGCCTATGAAACCATATATATTCTTGGAGTACGCAACAAAAATGAGCCGATAGGCTAGTTTTTATGCCTCCCAGAGCCGGAAAAATTATTGGCGGGGGGCCAAAATCGGCCAAAACGCTAAAATGGCCAAAAAGTATGCTTCAAAGGCGCCGTAATAAGTCAGACTGGGCTATATATGAGGCAATACTGCCTATATGGCTGAATAGGACACATATCAGGGTTGTTTAATTGCTATATGATTTTCCGGCCCTGAGCGTAATTTTTGGGTACTGGCCTGCCAAAGTTGGTGAATTTTGGGTCCAACTTTGAACTTGGTTTTTTCGCTTATTTTGCGACCTGGAAGGCTCAAATCTTGCGTGCTAAGGTTTTTGCGGACGGGGAATCGATTCGCGCTATCAATTTTCCTGCCCGACTGACCCAAGTTGCTGGGCTGGTTCCAATTTGCCGTCTGGAGGGTCATGTCGGCAATTTCCTGGAGGTCCATACTAGGCTCTACTTGGCCTCTCAAAACTTTCTCTATAGGGGGTTTCTGGTGCGCCCAGCTCATTTCCGGTGTCCGTTTTGCTGTACAACGCACCCATTTTGCTGGGCTGGCTCCACTTGACCGTCTGAGGGGTCAGGTCGGTAAGGGGTCCAAAATGAAATTTTTCAAAAGTGGTCAAATTTGGTACAAAATGAAAGCCCTAAGTGAGCTGAGCAACTTTTGTCATAGAATGGCATGCTCAAAGTGGCTGTAGCGTGCTGTGGTGGGGTGGGGTGGGGACAAAAATGATAATCAAGCTATCTCCAGTAGCTTGAACCAGGAAATGGTTCAACTTTGAACCAGATGAACCAGATCTGGCCAGCCTTGGGTCGGATCCCCAAAATAACACCACCCGTGAATTCCCCATGCCCAATAACCTTTGTGTGCAATAGATCAACCATCCAGCTATCTCCTGTAGCTTGAACCAGGAACTGGTTCAACGGTGAACCAGACGAACCAGATTTGGCCAGCCTTGGGTCGGATCCTCAAAATAACACCACCAGTGAATTCCCCATGCCCAATAACCTTTGTATGCCAAATATCAGCCTTCCAGCTATCTCCTGTAGCTTGAACCAGGAACTGGTTCAACTTTGAACCAGATGAACCAGATCTGGCAAGCCTTGGGTCGGATCCCCAAAATAACACCACCCGTGAATTCCCCATGCCCAATAACCTTTGTGTGCAAAAGATCAACCATCCAGCTATCTCCTGTAGCTTGAACCAGGAACTGGTTCAACGGTGAACCAGACGAACCAGATCTGGCCAGCCTTGGGTCGGATCCCCAAAATAACACCACCAGTGAATTCCCCATGCCCAATAACCTTTGTATGCCAAATATCAGCCTTCCAGCTATCTCCTGTAGCTTGAACCAGGAACTGGTTCAACTTTGAACCAGATGAACCAGATCTGGCCAGCCTTGGGTCGGATCCCCAAAATAACACCACCAGTGAATTCCCCATACCCAATAACCTTTGTGTGCAAAAGATCAACCTTCCAGCTATCTCCTGTAGCTTGAACCAGGAACTGGTTCAACGTTGAACCAATTGAACCAGATGAACCAGGCGAGATACGGCGTCGACAGTATGCTCATCGTGTTCAGCGACCCCGATTTACTATATATGGGTTCCATCCCGAGGCCGAAAAACGCTGTTTTAAATGGTTTAAAGACCATTTTCTTTGTTGACAGCTTGAACTTGGGGCTGGTTCACTGTTGAAGGTTCACGAAGGGGTCCCCCACCCTTTGTCGGAACCCCCCCCAGATTTTTTGCCCAGCCACACCTATGCTCATACCCCCGCGTCAAAACGACAAATTTTGGCGACCTCTCTCATATTTACAGATTTTATTTTTTATTTTTTCAAAACCACTGTCTAATGTTAAAATTACATTATGGTTAGATAATTTTATCATTAGAAAAGAAACGGCTAAAATGCTATTTTTGGCATAAAAAATGAAAATTTTCTGGGCGGGCCGGGGGGCCTTGAGGAGGTTTCCAGAGCCCCCCAAAATATTGGGGGATACCCCCACCACCAAATCTTCGTTACACCTACACCTATGCCACTAAATGATATTCAGCGATAGACTTTTACACTTATGGAAACCAATACGACGACACTGACACACCACTGGGCACTGACTGACTAGTGGTTTCCAAGCCAATGGTTAGCTAAATAAAACCGTTCTAATCATCGTTCATTAAATCATTGATTACTTTGGTTAGTTTGATTCACTGTTTTTTGTGTTTTTTATTGTGTTTTCGCACACTTTTTTTAAAAACACACAAAATTTTAAAAAACCCACTAAAAAGCACACTCACATTTTCACCGGAAGGAGCGAATTTATATTATTTTTAAGACTAATTTTTAAGTTTTTCCAAAAAATTTTGCGCCTTCGGCGCAGATATCCGCTATATATCTATGTTTTTACTTCTGTTTGTTTTCGTCTGTGCATTGGTTTTGGCGTAGCCTTCATTATTCTAAGCAACGGTGTCATTAGGGATTGTACAGGCAAATTATTCCATGAAATTACGTTTTCAAATTCTGGAAATGACTGGAATAAAATAAACTGTCGAAAAGTAAAAGGTTTGAAGGATTTCAGACTAAAATTTTCACAATTTTAAAAAATTCTCAACGACTGGGGGGCTCCGCCCCCCAGACCCCCTGTAGTGCAAAACCGACGTCATCAATGCAAATATTTAACGTTCAGAACATTGAAATATCGTTTATGAAGACTGAGCATGCAATATATGCTTTGTACTTCTTCTGTAACACGCGAAAAATGCTAAATATAGTTTAAAATGCTGTAAAAACCGTTAAAAACGTGTTAATACTGCGAAAAGCGAATTTCAGGAAAAACACAGATTTTTTAAAAAACACATTTTCTTAAAAAACACACTAAAACGCACAGGTGAAATTTTGAAAAAACCCCTGGTTTGATTTTTCACACAATCAGCAAAGAAATAAGCTATTTAAAGCTGTGACTCATTGCTCTCTATGTATTAGCTTTGAGTTTACCGAATTTTAGCTCATGACTTAAAAGTGGCACTGTAAACCTGAAGTTAGCAGTTCCATTGTATTTTTATTAATTCTAAGCGAAAAACAACCGTCTCAATCGAGATAATCAGTGACTCATTGATTTTTACAGCATAAATTAACTGACTCAATTGTTTTTTCCGCTGACTCATTAAGTGGCACTGCTAACTTCAGGGAGGTGTTTACAGCTGGTATCTGAACATTGCTCACTGTAATAAAATTTATTGTTGTTTCCACCGAAATGCATTAAAACACACTTTTACAAAGCAATTTTCAGTTGGTTCTCGTTCGCCCACCCAAAAACGTTATTGATATCATTCAAAAGTACACTACGGTCAGCATCACTACCACACGTGTAATATATTTTAGTGTCATCCGCATATATTTTTACATAGCTATGTTCAACTCTACTAATTACATCATTAATATACACCAAGAATAAAAGTGGACCTAACACATTTCCTTGAGGCACCCCACTCAGAACCTGACACCGTGATGAATACACCCCGTTCACCCTTACCACCTGATAGCGATAGCTTAGAAAATTTTCAATGCATTTACAAAATATATCAGGAACTTTATAGCGTTTCAACTTGTAAAGCAGCTTCAAATGACTAACCGTATCAAAGGCTTTACTAATATCGATATAAACTACATCTACCGGAGTGTTTTTGTCAATAAATGTAACCCAATCCCTTACACAATGCAAAAGTTGTGTTTGAGTTGACCTACGAGAGACAAAACCATGCTGGTGACAAGATATATATTAAGCCGGATTTATTAAAGAAATCAAACAGTTCATCCTTCAGTATTCTTTCCATCAGTTTACAGCAAATACAAGTCAGACTAACTGGCCTATAGTAGTTAACCGCCCCCGCCTTACAACCTTTGCCCTTATATATGGGAACGACTATAGCTTGCTTCCAGTCAAAGGGCACCGTTCCCGTTACAAAGGATTCATGAAAAATTAAATGGAGAGGAACAGACAGAAGGAGGCTAAACCTTTTAAAGAAAGCAGCTGGAAGGGCATCAGGCCCAGGGCTAGAATTTGGCTTCAGTTTCGCGATGGCACTTTCTACATGTTTTCGGGTGATTCTGAAGCTAGAAAGTGATTGGGCTATATTCTCATCGACATCGTATTCCGGAACAGTTGACAGAGTATTATCATCAGTAACATAAACAGAAGAAAACTGCTTAGCAAACACATTCGACATATCTAAATTCTCAGACACCTGGCGGTCACTATCAACTAGCAAAGACAAACTACTATGAGGAGACAAAGATTTTCTAACATAAGAGTAAAAAGCTTTAGAGTTTCGGTTCGACAAAAATCTGGCCTCATATTTCAGGTTATCTTTCTTCACCGAGTCTGAACAAAGCTGAGCGGTTTATTTATACGTTTTCCTGTTATCAGAAGTGGGACTCTTTTTCATCTTTTGATATGCCTTTTTCTTCTTAGCCAACAATCTCTTAGTATTATTAGAGTACTTTCGAGGATGTTTCCGCTTTCCCGCCGGTTTCGTCAGTACAAAAATATCAATGAGATTTAGACAAGTATCCTTAAAAATTGTCCACTTTTCATCGACAGATTTATCTTTAAATAACAAACCCCAGTTTATTGCCTGCAAGCACCCATACAAAGCAGCGTTATCAGAATTAGCCCAGACTTTTGTAGGTAAATTGTTCGCACAGAATTCAAACATGCAGCATTAATAGAAAAAGTAACAACGTTATGATCACTGATACGATACCTAATGGGGGCATACATTTTGTTTCAGAAATGAGAGAGGGTGTGTTAGCAAATATTAAATCCAAAACAGCCGCATCCCTAGTCGGCTCAAGTACATGTTGAACAAGTTCAAAAGACGTGAAAAGTTCTAAGAATTCATCTTGTTTATGCACCGCGGAAGCGGTAATGTTAAGCCAATCAATACCAGGTAAATTGAAGTCACCCGCAAAAATAACAGGGAGGTTTTAATCATTTAAAAATTCAAGTAGCAGGTCAAAGTATTCCAAGAGGTGGCTAAGAGAAACTGAAGGCCTGTATACATTGCATACGAGCATATATATCTGAATCGCAACCATACCTGAACGGGAGGTCAGATTTCACTGACCCTTGTGGAAGCAAATTTGGGTACCCCTTGTGAGAGCGATTTTTCTTAGGGGTACTTTTTAAAGCGATGTTTAAGCGATTTTTGCCATTTTTTAACAAAAACCAGCGATTTTTTAGCCAAAACGCGTTTTTTGGACGTTTTTTAGCTAAAAATAGTAATTTTAAGTGAAAAATTCTTTTTGGAAATTTTAGTCGTAAAACCTAATTTTTGGGCAATTTTCTGACCCCTTGTGGCCAATTTTCTTACCCCTGGTGGGAGCAATTTCGCGACCTCTTGTGGGCGACTTCGCCGAGGGGGGGGAATTCCCCCCCTTGTCCACCTGTGATCGCAACACTTAATTTTTATACAAACGACATCGGCATCATTGTGGACAGGTACATTCATTTGACAACACTTGAGCAAAGTGGAAACCTCCATGGCAACCCCCCACCCCTTCGGCCGATCCTGTCTGCTCTAAAAACATGATACTGGTTGTTACATGAAAGAAGCGAGTTTGGGTCCTCTTTAGCTAACCAGGTTTCAGTAAGTAAGACCAGATCCGGAGACAAAGCATCAACTATTTCTACCTTAAAATCCTCAATTTTATTAAGAATACTACGAGAATTCAGTAAAACAGCTGAGAAAGGAGGCTTATCTGCATAAGATTTTTTAGTGTCCATGGCCTTCCTATCATGGCCTAAATAAAACCCGGCGGCCTGTGTCTCGAAACATTAGCAGGACCACAATTTACAACATTACTATAAGTGCGAAAAGAGTTCATAGAATTACCATTAAAATCATTATCCAATAGGCTCAGCAACGGAGTCGGAGCAGGATTTGGGGGGATCTGATCGGGTGGGCTAGCGCGGCAAAATCTTCCTTTTTGCCCCCCGGAAACCGCAAGAAAAGCAAGAAAAGTTTGAGTGCCTAAGCCGGCAGATTCTGGCAGAGTGACCACCCATCCCACATAGGGAACAACAACTAGGAAGGCGAGGATTCAAGATGCCAGGACGTCGGGGTCTGGGCCGGTGGGCAGTGGGTGC
>JASAND010017136.1:0-17489 GCA_030248195.1 Trissonchulus latispiculum | reverse complement strand
CTTGCTCACTTCATTACACATTATTCGATTTTGAAAATCCTTTGATCTTTGCCATTTTTTCATCTTTGGCAAGCTACTGTTTCCACAAAACGTTACGGGACCACTTAGGCGTCTAGTTTAATGAAGTGAAGGTCGTTTTTCAAATTTTAAAAGTTGATTTTGGGTTTTAAAAGGTTACCACTTTTTGCCCCCATATTTCAAAATGCTGGTATGGAAAAAATTGAGTGCAAATGAGTCATGATTTTTGCAGAATCCAACTATGTTAAAATGTTGCCTCTACGACGCATATTGCGTGCGGAATAAAGTTTCAAATACTTGTCCCCACATATTTCAATATGTACAGTAGGGCGGGGATGCCCTACTGACAAAATACTTGTTACCTAATTAGCATAAATTTTCTCTCCCAATTTCTGTCAAATATTCACGTATTTTGTAACACTTCCTTGTCTACGTTTTCGTCTAGAAACTTTTACCTAATTTGCATAAACTAATTTGCATATTCCAAAATTGTGGCTTTAAAAGGGGGACACTTTTCACTGTTGTGGGTATTGTGATTGGATTTTTCTGAACCCTACTACCTGCAAGCCATAGTTCCAGGGTGGTAAGTAACTTTAAGTAACTTAAAGTCCCCTAGTGCTTCGAACTTCGGGGAGGATAAGTAGAAGCCTCCCAGCCTGGTGATAGGTTGGGTGGGGGTCTCCCGAAACTCGGTAAGGGAGGGTGGCTAAATTTATTCGTCCTATATTTAAAAATTCTACTTATTTACTAGATGTTGTTCTTCTGTTCTAAATTACTCTTTCAATAAATTTTAGATACGGCCACTTGACCTAGCCTTTTATTTAGTTAGGGCTTTAGTTTAGCACATTTAGTCAGTCAGTTCGGTAACTAGGGGTTCAGTAGCCAATTAACTATGTATCATAAAAATCTGGCAGTCTATCTGAGTTAGGGCCACGTTAGGTCGAATCTCGTTGGCAAGGCTTGTCATTGGCCGGCCTGGTACCAGTCCAGGTTGCGTATCCAGCTTCTAGCGCACTACAGCACCCCCCTAAAGAGTCTTGTTGGGTCCCACTGACTCTGGGTCTCCAACTTGATTTCCTTACAAATGGGATTTTGTGTACCTGTAAAGGTGTTATTTGTTACATATGTAAAACACTGATTCCTCGAAATCCTGTAAGGGAAAATAAGGGCAAATCGTTGAAAACTTACTCTAAACGCAAATTTATTCAAATGTTGAAAAATGACTGACTACGTTAAGGCAGGTACCTAAGCGGGAAAAACGGCAATGATCAATTCCTTTGAAAATTGAAAAATTCTAATAAAATTTTTAACCTTAGTCGACGTCTTCTACTTTTACTTACACACTAGCAATTTTCAGTACTTGCCCCTTATGACGACAGAGCCTTATCCGGTATGGACTATGGAGAGACTTGGACCCCAAAACTTCCCCGTATTGAAACATATTACAGTGATCTCTTGCTCTAGACTCTAGAGCTGGCAGATTCGGTTTCGAAATTTCACTTATACACAAGTAGGCAGTAAAGAAAGAAAGTCAAGTACACGACAGTCTAATGCTAATCCTTGTCAAACACAGCCGGTAGATTTCAAATTAAATTTTAATGCTTTCGTCGGTAAACTCACAATTATATATGCTAAAATTGGCCTTTGAAATTGGATGATTGTCAGAGAGTTGTTAACAAAAGCACAGTGACGGAGACAGTTTAATTTTTATAGTCTAGAGTTAAAAGTGAGTCCTCATTTCGTGATCCGTTACTGTTCTTGCCTGCTACCCTCGGTCCTTTGAGAAATGTCCGACCCGCCTGACCCTCTTTATTAACATTGCATTTTGCATCGCATTATAGCAAGTTCTACCTTTAACTTTAAGTTCAAAGTAATTTTTGAAATATGCATAGTGACCACTTAAGGGGGGGCTACGAATTTCACTAAAAGTTCGATGTTGGAAAAGCTAGCTAGTTTTTTGCCACATAATAGTATTAGGTTTGGTGTAAAATAGTTTAAAGTTTGAAAGAATTCCATGCAGCATAGCGTCCTGTGGACGTGGAGCCATCAGAAGTTGGTGTTGTCGGTCCAAAGCTCGACATGGCACGTACACAAACTTCGCCTCGCCCTGATCGCTATGGGTAAGGTACGGTACCCAAATTTTCCAGAAATAGTTCTGACATATAGCGCTTTGATATCGTGTAAAATAATCCTTCGATTAATGTATACTTTTCTGTGAGATACAATCAAAGTGCGAAAAATTGGGTGTTGCAGGTCTATACGGGTGGAGGCTAACTAACGTCTAATGAGCTGTGGCTTACCAAATGAACCCAACTTCACTCCAATTAATACTCCAAGTGTCTGTCTTAACTTATGTAAAAATGACGAGATTTCGTTAATCCCTGCGTTCGCAGTGCTGGATTACATTATCGATATTGTCGCTGTAATTTGGTGCCATTTCGAAGACGTGAGCCAGTTACTCCAAACTGCTGTGGCAGAATCGGCTGAAACTTTGCGCATTACAGGCCAGTGAGTGTACCAAGATATGCAGAAAGCTAGGTCACTAAACCTCGCTGCTGTGTTTAGAAATGCATGATTGATTTCTCGAAGTATGGATGGCTATCGCTCCAAAAAGCTCTAAGACAGTTGTAAGCGCATACTTAAAGAAGGAAGCGTCATATCGAAAAACGGATTTCATATTCGGATTCAGCAGGTCAAATAACCCCTATAACCACCTTTTCGGCGAAATCGGAGACAAAAAATTTTTGACCCCATTTGTACTGCGCTTAGATAGCTTTTTGTTTTTAGGCCTAAAAATAAGGGTTATTTCTTAACAAAAAGTTTGCTAGCACACTAACCAGAAAGCCTAAGTCCTCGAAACCTACAGACAGTTTGCCCCTGTTAGAGCCTAATATTTGCTAAAAAGCTGGGGTAGGCTAGGGGCTGTCAATTTTATTAGATCGAAAACGGCGCACGGTCACATCGCAACTTTTCGCCAAATTTCAAAATTTGAGCTATTATAGCTGAAGAAGGCAGCAACGCTCGAAAGCCGGAATACTTTTAATATTTAGCACCAGTAACAGATAACATTTATGGTTGAAAGTTTCAGAATTGGTCAAACGGTTAATCCGCCAGAGCTGAAAACCCTTTTTGAAAAATCCCATTTTTCCCACCAAAATTTGTACTTTGGCGTCCCGCCAAAAACGGTGTATATGAGATATATTGTTGCCCACCCTAAACTTTTTAACTTTGATATGTTGGCTAAAGTTGGGGGGAAAAGTAGCTCTCTCCGACGATGTCGTGACAACCCTTTCGTAGCCCCCCCCCCTAAGTAAAACATTGTCAACTAGACTAAAGCTTGCAGTTAGGCAATCTCTAGCATCGTCACTGTTGGCTTGGGGGAAAATCGCCGTTGGCCTGCCACAACATTAGGTTGCCTTTCCCTATAGGCTTGGGGGCGACTACGCTGTTTCAATGTTGTGTTGATGATATGCTCATAATTGAACGTCAGTATATATTCAGTTTATGAATCGTGTTTTCGATATGCATGAAATTTCTGTCTGTCCACATCTTGTCTGCCATTGGAAAGGCACAACAATTCCAAGGTTTCGTTGACTATCTGCAATGACTATATACTGTATATATACTATATAAAGACTTTATACAACTATAACTGCAATAAACTATACATACATATACATATAAATATACTAACTATAACAGAAAATCTGCCTTGAAAACTATTCAAAATCTTAAGTTCAATTTGTATTTTGGATAGCCTGCGAAAATTGGCACCGGACGGCCGGTCGGCCGTTGTTGGGCCGGCCGACGAGAAATTGGGCCGGTGAACAATACTACATCGGGGAGACTGGGTTTCTTTAATTGCGAGAATTGCTTTGACTTTGAAGATCTGTATTCGCAGCTTGCATTGCCGAGAAAATAGAAAGTCATAATATGCATTGTTGAGAAAGTGACTTATGATATGAGCCACAATTATCCAGTTTTGGTTTTGAGATCAAGATAACCAAAATTGAGATATCTGAATATATCTCCTTTCTTAACTGGAGAGGAATAGGCAGTCCAACCAGACTAGAAAAAAATGGAATCTCCCAAATTTACTGCCAGAAATCTAAATTCACAAATTTTGAGCAAATTGAGAGTTGCTTATTTCGTAATATTTTTGCATTCCCTAGTCGGTTTACGGAAATTTTGTAAGACAGTATTTTCGTGAACTATTCACTATCTTATGCAAGACAAAATTTAATCACTTGTTGTTTTCAAATGATAAACTGTATGCAAACTTGGATCCAATGCCTCCAGTTCCAGCAGAAGTAAATACAGTATTGAGCAGATATGTGCAGGACAGGAATTGGGGGGGGGTGAACCGGCGGCCGGAGGCACCGGATTTTCCGGTTTTTGCCCAAAAATCGGAACAATCCGGATTCTGGGGGAGGTGAGGACCCATCTGGGTGGGGCAAGCTCCAGGTCTGGGGGTGGTGAAACCTCCCCCAACTCCCCAGCACATGTATGGTATCGATTGAGCATACTTAAGTATTAGGTATTTATGAAAATTTGGGAATATTAGCCTGAATTAAAATGATTCCATTACTTTGTCGACTAAACAGTATTTGATCTATTCAAACCCTAAATGTTAGTTACAGTCAATGCTGTTTGTCAAATGACTAGTTAAATAAATTAATATATATGTTCAAGATGTTAATCGCTCAAGGGCTAAAAGAAACGTGATCTCTTCTGCTCAGGCTTGGCCTTGGTTAGCTTCGAAACGCAATTATTGAATGTCAGACCCGGAGCAAAATTTGAGATGCCCTTCGTTCGTGAAAGCAAGTAGGTGTGGGAACCGATAGCTGAAAGTTGTGCTGAATATAAGTTAAGATGGACTAGTCAATTAATTCTTCGTTTGCGATTCATGCTAATTCCAGCCAACACAAGCAGACAGCTTAAAACGTTAATTACCGTTAAGGTATCTAATAGATTAGTAAAGAATGAATTATGTTAATGACTCCGTTTCGAGCCCTCAATTTATCATTCAGAACGTAGGTTATAATTAATGACATAAAATGGAGCACAAAGAGAAAAGTTTTAACCGTGTCGTCGAAGTTAATAGCTCAAAAGTTTTTGTTTGGAGTGGAGACTAGCCTACCGATGAAAATCGATGGAATTAAAGTCTCTGCAGAACAACATTCATATAGAAATGCACCAGCTTTGCAAAAGTGAATAGTAACAGTACGAGGTTCCACTAAAACATCTTCTTTATGGTGCAAAAACAACCATACAATTGAAAAACACACAACTCGCAAGATGGAAAGTGACTAAAAATGAACCAAATTTTTAGACTCAGTTAAATAAATACTGGGTTATTGCTACAGGGTATATTTGGTGATCACATTAAATAAACCTAGCACCTTTAATCAGGCAAATTGACCTGTTCCCGGTATAAATTTTCTGTATAATTAGTGGTCTAATAATCTGGAAGAATAAATAGGATTCAGATCCAAAACACATTCTCCGACGGCCATAAACCGCCCTTAGTATCGAATTACAGCTGAATTCATTTTGCATGCATAAATGAAAATTAATCCTAAAAACCCATTTGTCAGCATAAGGATGAAATATTGGCGGATAGAATTTCATCTTCTGAGGCGATAAAGAAAAATCAACCAAGAACTTCTTCACTAGGTATACAATTTTTATGTTAGGTTTGATTAACACATTGTTTCCCAGGAAATATGGCTGTAATCCTTTAGTTAGACTAAACTGAGCGTTGCGAAGGACAAAACAGACAACCGGCTAGTAGTCGTCATGAGAGAAAAACTTTACTGGCCATTCATTTTCTGTGGCGGCAACGTTTATAGTAGAATTAAATAGTAGCCTCCTTTAACACCCATTACGTAATTGCAGGAAAAAGGTTTAAATCAAGATAGAGATCAGGGTCCGATGTTATCAACGCATAAACCCGGGTTAAGTCGCTAAGCCGGGTTAACTTCCTGTGGTGAAAATAGCCAACTAAACCCGGGTTAGCGACTTACACTTAACCCGAGTTAAACTTTAAAGAAACTTGTTTAAATTTTGCAGCTAGCTAGGCCATACCAGTGTTTGTTTCCAAACTAAAAGACCAGGTTAATCACTGAACAATTTAGGGAGGATCACGTTCCCCCGATTTTTAACCTCCAATTATATATGTAAAGATAGGGCTTAGACTTTCAAGTGCAACTGACGGTTAGGCTACAATCGGTATGGGCTGAGAAATAGGGCTCAGGCACTGGTGCCTATCGATACACTGGTCAGCGCGCAGGTAGGGGTAGCCACTGCTTAGATTAGTGATCTGGCCACAGTATGGTGTCCTCAGTGACCAGAACCTAATAGCTGACCGGAATAGGGGCTTTTAAATGTGAGTTCGTTGGTGGTTGGTTGAGATGGATTATTACTGTAGACAGCAAGATCAAGCACCCAATTTGTATTCAGGGTGCAAGAGGGGATGTTAGATCGCAGGGGGAAACTGTAAAGTATTGGCTTTCCTATAAGAAAACTAGGCTCATACAAATGCTGCTTATTAGACTAATACAAATGCTGTTTATTGCTGTATTACAGATTCTAAATTTCAGGGGCTTACAGTAAGTAGGAAACACACACGAAAGAACAAGAAAAAGTATGCTCAAAGGTCAAAGAGTCATAATATTAAAGAAAACTAAGCAATACACGAAATTACAGAGATTATACAGTAGTGCAATGATTATATACACATTGATTAATATGAAGCAAGGTCATAATAGTGTGCCAGAATTATCCTTTGTTACCTAAACCTCTTAGTCTGCACTATGTGCTCTATGGGCTCTATGCTTAACTTGACTCTACCCTAACTTAACCAACTAAAGGTTTATATGTCGTTTTGCTTTGATTTCTGTCGTTACGACTTAGGTTTCTAGGGTAGACTCTGAGCTTTTCTGATGTTTAAAACATAGTGTCAAGTAAGCAATACAATGAATTTACAGCAATAAGATGTCTCTACAAACTGGTGATTTCTAACCAAAATCGCGCTCTACAGTCCCAGCGAGCTGCTTACTGTTAACGATGACTTCCTTCAGTAGAAATGCAAAGCTACGGAGAACTCCGCAACAGGCTAACCAAGAATAGGTTCACTCAAATACCATACCAGCGCCAGGAACGAGGGCGACCAAAGATGTCTCAGTGTGACCAACAGGAGGACCCTATTGGCAATAGTTCCGTCTTCCAATTCAGATCTGATCCGTGGTTCCCAGAATATAGTTCAACGGAATAGATGTCAATGGAGGGTTCACTTGTCCCTGTATGGATCCTGAGTCGCTGGTGGGGCTTGAGGCTGATAAGTTGGATTATTAATGCATTAATTAAGGCATATTCCATAAACCTGAATCAAATGGGTTAAAACCCCGTTAATTAACATAGTTATGCAACAGGGTTTTAACCCGGAAGTTGTGTTCCTAAATTTGTGGCTTTTCTGTTACGTTTATAATTATAACCTTTTCAAGGTCAGAGTTATTGTCATCAGCGCTAAATGAGTGTGAGATAGTGCTAGTATCGAAGACAATTACTTTCAGTACTTGACTCATTTAGTACTAGTTTAAATCTTAGTGCTTTTACATTTCAGAAGCATAAATATATGTTTGTTACGAAACTCATTTGCTATACAAAAGTTACAATGTCTGTCGTCCGTATGCAGCTGTAGTTTGCAGTTGAAACACTTCCAAGGTCTGGCCTGCATAGGCAAAGCAGATTGACTAGAAAATTAGGAGCTTTTTTTCTACTAGTTCACGTTAAGACATATTGCAAAATCCATGTTGGCCTAGCGAATTTGAACTCTTTTTGGAAGCGGTACGTCTGTAAGGGCCAACTTATGTCCTGCGTCAAATATCTTCATACCAACTTCAGTCGTGCTGAGCCGTTAACGCATTTCTAACGAGGCCCGAAATCAATCTTTATTCGTGATGTGATTCTGGGAGCTATAAACGAAATGTTTGACTTAAATTCGGCATTTTCCGCTTTGGACGGCTTCGAATTCGAATTAGACTGACATTTGAGCAGATCATGAATCGCTCGGCTTAGGCTAACTTTGAACAATGCGAAATGTATAATTTCGGTAGAAAAGTGAACCAGCTTCTCTTTGGAAGAAACCAAATTCAAGTGCATGTTAATGTTGCAATAGTCGTAATTTAGCGTGAATGCCATTTGAATCACTTCATCACCCGAATCGCAATTTGGGGCGGATCAAACTGTCTATATCATAATTTGGGGTTTAAAGTATGGTAACCTATCACAGTCACTTTAAGATTTTTTCTTGATAATTTGAATTCCCATCAGCCAACAGTCAATTTGATATAAAATTAGAAAGCAGATTTTTCAATTAAAATGTTTAGAACAGATACATCTGGATTGCTAAAATTGGAATCTCAACCATAAAAATTTCTGTTTACCTTTTCTTTCAAAATAGAAACAAAACCGTGTTTTTAAGTAGTCAAAGATCTCTCTCAAAACCGCCATTAACACTGCTACATGACTTTGAGGTTCCAGTAGTGATTTTGGCATTCACGCAAGTTGATTTAGTGTTCGTGTTTATGCATGTTGTGTTATAAGCCACAAATTTAAGAACAACAACATAATTATACTGAAAATTTTCGCTAAGGACACAGCCAATTAATACTTATTTTTTTGTAATGGATGCCGGTAATCCTGGTTGACGTCGGAATATCTGCAAAACTAACCCTATTGGAAAACTGTAGCGAATTCTCAGGCAAATGCTAACAATTTCAAGCCGGCTTTTAAGTAATGGTCACACACAAAGTGAAATCGCTTCGCTAAGCCAAAAACAAGGTCACAAACAACAAGACAGCCACTGTATCAAATAAAGTGACTTTGGCAGCCCACAAATCGGCCTAATGGCCTAGGAAAACGCTTTCTCTCAGAAATAAGAAAGGAAACGGGGTGAGCAGCTGTGCTGGCCGAGAACTAACGAGCACTGTCTGAATTCAAATATAATTTTCCGCTAACTCTGAAATTAATGACACCAGGTGAGCAATCCAAATTTTCCAAAGCCATAGTCTTGAAAGTTGCTCTCAGACGAAAGGCCAACAAAAAGGGGAAGGTGGATTTAAACTGAAACTTGAGCAAAGGGGGGGCTGTTGAATTTAATGAATGCCTTTTACAGAGTTTTTTGTGAACGTAAGTTAATATAAACTTATCTGCACTTAGGAAGGGAAGCGTTATTTAGTTATTAGTGGATTATAATTTAAATGCATCGTTAGTTTCTTTGGGCCTTAACACCTATCACTCCCTTCAAGGGACACCGCTGCTTCTTCGACCTTTACCTCAAAGGGGCTAAAAGTTTGGGTCGTCAATGCTATTCGTTTAGGAGGTCAAAGGGCTAGTGCTAGCTCATTAATTAAGATGATTAACTGGGCACAGCTTTCCGATATTAACAACTCTGCAACAATGTTCCAACAATTTTAAAGGAAGTGTAAGTGCCGAAAGTAGTGAAAGCAACAAGACTCAGGCTACTACTATTGCTAAAATCAAAATGACCAATAAATTCAGGGCAGCCATTTCGCAGTCACAAAGAGAAAAATTTGCGGTTTCAGGATAATTCTGCCTTGACAATACAGACTCTTTGAACAAATATGCATTTACAGTAGTGTACATAAAAGCCATAAAAGCTGGTAAACAAGCAAACAAACTATAATATAAGAGTAATAATGATTTTCATAATAAGTGTCTCCTCACATTTGGGTCCTGGCAGTGACTTTTATCCCGCGGTAAGTTAAATTTAAGGAATTTCTATGTTTTCCATGAACTTATATCCCATCAATACCATTAGAGGATAGATGGAAGAGCCTGTTTTCCGCATTTAGCCCATTTCCAAAATCTATTTCACTACATATATTCTCTTTTCTCGCCATAGTCCTCGAAACAAGGCAACAAATCTGTGAATCCATCAAATGTGCCCTCGGCATGTCTTTCCATAGCTACTTGGAGGAGGAATATGTAAAAGAACTATGGTCTGTACCAGTTAGGTTGTGGACGACTGGCTGACCAGTGACCAGCCTCTACCTTTAATTTTCTGCATTTGTCAAGTGGTCAAGTCAACCCTATATTCGCTTGACGTTTTAATGGATCATCATGGAAATTTTTAAAATTCCAGCTTTGAACCTGGGCTCGGTTCCATAGAAGTTATGATAGCCTGCTAGTACTCGCACACTAGCAATTGCACTGCGAGTTGCGACTTACGACTTACGAGTGCTAGTGTGGCATAAATTGTTTAGCCAAACCAGAAAACGTTAGGTAAACGAGTAAGGCTACACTTGACTCTCTAGCAATACTAATCCTAGCACTAGTGCTGCGAGTGCGAGTTAGATAGTATCAAAATTATTTAAAAATGAGAAGTCTCGCTCGACTAATTCAAACAAACTATAGATAGCTAATTTTAATGAGGTCTAAAGCATTAATATATTGAACAAATTGAAAAATTTTGAAACTGTGAAAATTGGAGCACGAACTGACTGAGCACTAAAAAGTTATTAATGCTTTCTCAACAGTTCTCTAGTCAAAATAGACTAGAAAAAACTAGAAGGATGCTAGTAGGTAGCGTACTAGCAAGGCAAGTAGACTGTTTTATGGAACCCGATTATATACTATGCCAGTGTTAAAACTAGCAAGCAGCAAAGCAGCTATAGACTCGCATATCAAGTGTTAGTCGCTACGCTACGCTCGCTGTGTTACTGCTAGCGTTACTCGACTACGAGGGTTTCATATACATTTCAGGTACCAGACTCGACGACTGGTATGAATCTAATTGTCGATTCTAGTACACGCCGACTTTTATGGAACACAGGTCCCTGAATAACTGTTTGAGTTTTAACTAAAATACGTTGTTTTTGAGGATCTATGGACCTGTGGTGTGTGTGAAAAAGAGCGAAATCCGGGACAATCCAATCTGGACCAAAGTGACCACTAAGCACTGGGAATTTAGAAATCTGACATCAGAAATTATGAGAAAAAATTGATGTCATTCCCTTAGTTCACGCCAGCCCAGAGTTGTATGCGGGCCGATTTTTCCGGCCCGCGCCCGGCCCGCAGCCCGCACCTTGTGACCGCGGCCCGCAACACTCCGGCCCGCGGCCCGCACACGCGCAATCCGGCCCGCAGGTACCCGCACGTAAAAATTGCTACCTATGTAGTTCCTGAGCAGCAAAACTGATGTATTTTGAAAGATACATACTTCCGGATCCCTCTAATTTTTCTGTGCGTCTTCAACTTTTGTGCGCGATTTGTGTGCGATTTCAACTTAGTTGTCTACCAATTTACTGTTCTTAATGTGGGAACAAAAGCTTAGCTTCCCTTAACTAAAAGGGTACACCATGAAAAATTTTTTGGGCAGGGATTTTGCTCATTTCTTCAAATGTTTGTCGCATATATCCTTGACAGCGAGTATCAGCACTTAACGAGCTTAACTAACCACCTGTTAATTGTATGAAAAATGAAAATTGGTTTTGAAAGCGGCGGCGTCTTAGCAAACAGACAGTTTTCTCCATATATAACGCCCTGGGGTCTTATCTCGATTACCCCCCACCACTCAAAATCCTTAAAACTTAACCAAATGAGCTAAAATGTGGTATGGGTATGTTTTCGACTATGATGAGTTCAAATATTGCAAAATTTTTCGATTTCGCGAAATTCAATTTTTTCGATTTCTAAGGGGGACCAAGGAAACCCGAAAAATTTTTCGTCTTCGATTTTGCTGAAAAGTCGTATATAGGGGTTTTCGGGGTCGTAGAGCTCGAATCTGAAGTCTGTTTTTCGATTCAGCCTTTCGTTAGCTCAGCATCTTGCAATTTAAGCTTAAAACTTTAGCTTTTATTAAGCTATCGAAAAGCTGAATCGAAAAACGGACTTCAGATTCGTGTTCTACGACCCCGAAAACCCCTATACAACTTTCGAAGACAAAAATTTTTCTATTTACCTTGGTCCCCCCTTAGAAATCGAAAAAATTCTAGATTCGCGAAATCGAAAAATTTTGCGCTATTTGAAGTCAGCGTAGTCGACGCGTAGCGTAGCGCAATCTTAGCTCATTTGGTCAAGCTTTATGGATTTTGAGTGGTGGTGGAGGGTAATCGAGATAAGACCTGTTTTGCTGTGGAACTTCAGTAAGACGTTGTCATGGATTTATATTTATGTGCAAAAACAATAATACTTAAGTCATACACATAAGGTTAATACTCGATCCGCTGATAATGCCAACTGAGTATGTTAGTGCATACAGAAAGTATCGAATGGTACAACGAAGTCAAATAGTCTTTAAAAATCGGAAATATTGCCTCCTTTTGTATATGATTTGGAATGTATGAAATTTCTAGAAAGCAAAATTAGTCCAGGAAAGTCGCCCAAAATCGGCCCGCATCGGCCCGCGCGGGTAGTAAAATTCGGCCCGCCCCGCCCCGCCCCGCGGGTACCCGCGGCCCGCATACAACTCTGCGCCAGCCCTGAGATGTACGTTTTCATTCATCTTTGGTTTATATACGATCCTCCTTGTACACATTGTTGAACCATTTTTAAGGATTTTGCCGAAACTTTCAGGACAGGGAGAGCAGACATCAGAATTATAAGACCTGCAAAATGCCGCTACAAACATTTTCAAAACATGATAAAAAAGAAGATACTGTCAATCTTTTAGAAGATCATCAATGATTCTTCTTTTTCAAATTAAACTCCACCAACACCACCACCACCACCACCATTACCGAAGTCATATACTTAAATACATTAATGGTAGGCAACCATACCTTAGTGCCAGGCAGATACCCCCACGTTCTAACAAATTCATCAACAAGTTTATTACAGATGAGTAAATTGCATTTAACAGGTAAGTAGTCTAATTTGGCATCTCTCATCTCTAGATTGAGCCATCCTGTTAACAGGCTCGCAGCCTAATGGAATTCAAAATCTCCAGTTTTTTAGTAACTATGCAGTTGATTTCCAGATGACTAAATTACACAATAAAATTGAGGACAGTTATCAGCTTTACATATATGAATTTGGTTTTCAAATCTTCACAGTGACGTTGCATCCTGTGCTCTGCAAATTGGAATTTCAACTATAAAAGTTTGACTGATGCAACTAATACAGAAACGCTCCTGCTTTCAATGAAATAAGCTAAGGGTGCATGAAGCTGAAATAATCCATCACAGATTCAGAGCCGCTTAACTAGATTTTGCATTCAATATTTCGTATCATTATTAGGTGCAACATTTTCTCCCGGAAAATTTAACACCGGTGTAATTTTCCAGGGGGAATATCCACACTGGTGTAGTTTTTCCGGGGGGAAGTTTTACACCGGTGGGAAAAACTGCACCGTGACAGCATGTGCTGATCAAACTAAAAGCTGAAATGAAGAATTTTGATCCGTGAACAGCAGCAATAAAAAACCTCTATTCTATACTAGTGTTGTGCACCGGACCTGTCTAGACCAGCTGGCCGGCGGCCGGCCGGCGGGTCAAATGTGAGGCTGCCGACCGGATAGTGACAGTTTCTGCAGCTTAACGCCTTAAACTTGCTAAAATCTGTCTTGAACACTTTCAAAAATCTTTTATATTTTGGATAACCTGCGAAAAGTGGCACGGGTCGGTCGACCGGCATCGCGAGCTGGACCGGCCATCCCACGAAAACTTGGGACGGTGAACAACACTACTTTATTTAAAGGATAAATGGGTTGGTAACCGGTGGTCTGCTAATAAAAATAAAAATTTTAGAAATTTTAGTTTTTGCAGACTGATCAATAAAACTGATAATGGCCGAACAGTTACCCGGTTGGTTTTGGCTGTTCTCGTTTTCAATTGAGTTCAAATGCAAATGTGTTCCAAACATAGAGACAAAATTTGAGCGTAGGTTTGCTAGAGTTTGGTATAGGTGTACAAATACTAAATAATCATATTTATAAGCTAACACCTTTTATTGCGATAACAAGCATGATTAACAATAAACAAAGAAAACAACAAATAGGTAACAACTGTCAAACTAACTTATTAGTCAACCTACTTGACTTATTACACGATACTGTAGGGATTTTACCCAAGGGGGGGGGGGGTTCCGGGGGGGGGCGAAGGATTAAAGGATTAATGAGTGAAAAATTGCTATTTTTGGAGTATTTTCCAGGTAGAAACGCAAAAATTCTCAAAAATGCCTGGATTTAGGCTGAAATATGGAAATAGTCATTCTGTAGGAAAAATCTGCGGCGAAGCCGGAAAAGTTTGAAAGCTTGCCCATTTCTGGCAAAAATTTGGGTCTCCAAAAATCGTCATCTAAAAGTGTAGACTTCACTAAGGGGGAAGCCCAAAATCTGGAAGGACCAATTAGGGGGGGGCGACCGGTTTTGGGGAAGGAGGAAGTCGATTTCGAACTCCACGTCCCCCGTGTAGAAATACCCTAGTAATCGGACTAAAATCGGTAATTGAAAATATGACAACAGCATAGGCAAACAGTTGTGGCTACTGTGGTTGGGGTTTTAAGCCCCCTCCCCCAGCGGACAAGGCTCAAGCCAGCCCTACTGCCATCAGGGACCAGTAAAAATTGACAAAGAAATAAACAAATATATATAACAAAAAATAGATTTCCAAAAAACGTTAAAAATATACGACGTCGCCGGAATTTTCAGTTACATTTCGCAATAATTCATGCAGATTGACCACGTCCAGAAGATAGTATCATTTTTCAAATTTTGGATTTTTAAAATTTTTTAAACATTATATTCAGGATCCGGTCCAACGTTAACAGGATGGCGGGCGGACAACAGTGTGGCATTCTGTTAACAGCTCGTGGGCCTTTCACTCTATCGACAACTTAAAAGAGATGTTTCAACACACAATGACTGAGCTATTCTAATAGAGCAGCGACTTGTGTCGTGCTTCCAAAAACAAACCGGAGGAAATTATTGTATATACTATTTTCAAATATTGTATTTCTTAGGGAATATTTTATAAAATTTTATTTATACGTTAATCAAGTACCCTTGACCTTTTTTATTCTTGTTTGTGTAACCTTCTAAACCTATCAAACCTTCATCTTCCAACCATATCGCTGACTAATATATCCGCAGACAGCTCAATTAAACAGCATCGTGACAATACTAGACTGTGTCCAAATGAGAAAAACCTAACCTAAAAGTTGTCAAAAAACGATCTAACAGATAGTATAGCAGTACAGTACCGGTGAAGCCAGTCGTCAACTATACCACATAAAGTCCTGGGGTGACATAGCCAAGCCGCCCCCAATTCCAATCGGTTTACCCTCCACACTGTAGCTATCCTCAAACCCGTACAGGTCCGGCAGGAAGCCAGGCTGCATCAGAGTGGACGGTAGGGAGCAGCCTCCGCTGACCGTAACCAGATCACTGATACAGTCAGTGGAGGGGGAGGTGCTCAGCGGATCGAAACTGGAACAAATGGGGCCCGGACCGGAGCCAACAACCTCATCCGGATAGCCGGTGCAAATTGTTGGAGTTGTCAGGTCAGGTTCCGGTGGTCCAGAAATGGACGGTCCGAAAGGAGCAGGACCACCCAGACTCAGACCACCCTCCACGACAACCTCCCGGGGCTGATAAGGAACGCCGTCAGGCGGGACTGATTTTGGCATCTCTGACAGCGACGTTTGAACAGTCTCAGCACCAGAGTTACTGATCAAAACTGTCGACCCAGCATTAGTATCACTAGCCGTTGTGATATAAGGCTGGGCGACCGTGGGTTTCCGAATCACAACTACTCTAGGCGGCTGAGGGGCCGGATTGAGGGCTCGGCTTGGCAGCACAATGACAAACTTTCGTTTAGCAGCGACCGGTGCATTTGTTGGAGCCACTGGAAGTCTAGTATCGCCAGATGGAGCCGAGCTTAGATAGTTAATGTTATGCTGTGTTGGCGCTGCGGCAGCAAACTGGCCCGATGAGAGATCGGCTGCGGTCACATTGCTTTCCTCTGTATAGCCCATCACCTCCACAGCACTGAAGACAGGCTCTGACGTGGATAGACACTCTTCATAGCCCGCACTGTCGTCGCCAGCATCATCCGTGTCTTCCTCATCCTGATCGCAATCCTAAAAAAAATTAAAGTATATATAAGTAAGTTAAATATATAAAAAAACATGGAGCAAGCAGTCCAACATGAGATTAGAAATAGGACCCTATCAACAGAAAATATGCACTAGTATTCCTAGAAACTACCTTAGCCAGATGATCAGCCAAGCTCTGAGCCGACGTGAAAACAGCGGCACAATGCTGACACAGGAGACGACGATCACTGATGGGAGTATTACTGGAAGAGGAGGCGGCGCTGGCGTTGGCGGAAGCCCAATTCCTGGAGGAGTTGCGAGTGGTCACAACGGCCAACTGGAGTTCCCGGGCCAGGCGGGACGCGTCTCTGGACAGCTCATCCCGACGTGCCTTTTCTAATAGAAAACAAGAAATCCAACTTACTCTATGAACAAATCATACAAAATTGAGGAACAAGTTTAGGTACACATTATACTGGCAAAAAATACATGAGGGTACCTTTTACAGGAGATGGGCGGCGCGGCTCTCAGAAATTAACTTTTCCTCAAACAAAATAGCACCTGCCGAGATGTTTGCTTCTCCATGAAATTTTATGATGCCCAAAGTTTTGCCAAAATAGGCAATGTTAACAAAAGTTTTCCGGCCAATTGCCCGTTGGCTTTTCGTTGGCCGTTGGCCGGCCAATTGGCCATTGGCTGTTTGTTGTCCGTTGGCCGTTTGGCCCGTCGTCGGCCTAGCTTAGATGTATATATTGATTTTCATACCTACACTTGCAGAGAACTGGTTTTCTTGTGCGTTCTTTCTACGGTTAATGTTATGTATGTTCAGAGTTTGCAATAATTTATAATGTATAATGTATGCTGGTTTTTGACCCCAAAAATATTTAGTCTTGTTTATCTATCGGAATGTTGAAGATAGAAAAAAATGGTCCAAGAGCAAGGTTATACAATTTGATGAGTTGTTTCAATTATTGAATATGATTATGCCCAATTTCAAGCAACTCTAGAATATACTTGGAAAAACTAAAAAATTTTCTGTTACTGTTTCTAATCATGGTTTTTTTGCGTCAGGGGCTGCGTCATGGCGCAAATTTTTTTCGTGTGACGCAAATGAAATTAGCCCTGACGCAAGCCTGGCGCAGCTGGATTTGAACTTCAACTAGAGGCAAAATTGTGCAAACTTGCTGGAAAAATTGTGTTTCAAACGTAATATTTCTAAAAATTTTATGCTGGGGGCTGCGCCCCAAACCCCCGCATGTCTTCCTTCTTACTTGTTGCTGAGTGCTAAGATGACTGACAAACTAATATTTTATTTAATCATTGAATATAAGGGCGCATGTAGCAGCGGAAACAGCTTGCAAGTCTTGCAGATGTAGTACTTAAAAAGATTTTAATATACATTCGATATTGCA
>JASAND010017135.1:0-75577 GCA_030248195.1 Trissonchulus latispiculum | reverse complement strand
TTATTACTTCGTTCAGTTACGTATTGTCTGATAAAGAACTTGCCCAGTGGCATACTCTTATCATTATGTACTCTTGATGGGGGACAAGCATTTTGCCTTGGATTAGGGGACCCTTTAGGATTCGAAAAAATATTTTGTCTTCGATTTGCCTGAGAACTTGCCCCTAGGGTAAATCGAGGTCGCTGATTTCAAAAATCGATTCGAGAGATCGATCCGATGGATTGATCGATCAGTAGAAGCGATCGATCAAACTCGATCAAAAAAATTTTGTCTCCAATTATCGCGAAAAGTCGTCCCTAGGGTAATTCGGGGGTACTGGTTCCTAATCTGCAGTCGAAATTTCGAACCCAGCTTCCAAAATCGAGGTGTTGACGAATTTTTGAAAAATCGATAAAAATCTATTGAGGTCGAATGATCGATTTTCACGAAGTTTTCGACTGTAGATTCGGAATCAGCACCACCGAAATACCCTTGGGACTTTTCGCGAAAATCTGAGACAAATTATTTTTGATCGATTTTGATCGATCGAATCTACTCGATTTGATCGACCGTATCTACTCGATTTGATCGATCGATCCATCGATACATCGAGCCAAATCGGATTAAAAATTTTTTCGAATCCTACAGGGGGGACCAAGGCTAACTTTTTGTCCGCACCACCGCCCCGATCTACACAAGCATAGGCGAAATAAGTGGGGGTGGGGGTTCGAGAAAAAAGTAGGGAGGGGGTCTGGCGAAAAAGGAGGAGGGCGGGTCGCCAAAAGTTGATTTGGTGGAGGGGTAAGAAAAATTTTCCAGTGGGTTTGGGGTCGGCAAAAAATCGGTTTTTCGTTAAAAAACTGAAAAATTTTCTCACCTTTCAGCTACTTTAAGGTGGTGATTCCCTTTGGTCACATAAAGTTTGCACCATCATTATTCATTCATTACTTGGAGTTAAGGGGGGGGGGCTACTTGGGTCAAAAATCCTACCCTCTTGGATTTCGCTCAAATTGTGCCTGTTGATACTCCCTAGGGCCGTACGCAATCCATTGAAATTTGAGTTGATTTCGTCCAGAAATGAAACAGTTACAGCCATTCAAAATTTCCAATTCCTATTGAAAATGGCCTAAAACCGGAACTTTGGATTTTTCGCTTTGACAATGATAACTTACTCAAATCAAATCCGTTCGAAACGTTCTATAGCTCGGTTTTAGCAAATTTCTAACTTTTGTAGTAATCCTTTCTGTGAGACCACTCCAAAACAGAGAAATTGAAAAATCACGGAAATACGGTTTTTGGCCGATAACTTTAAACAGTTGCAAAATGAACGTTTATGCCAACAAGACAAGTTTCTTAAAATCGAAAAAGCTATCGATTGATATAGATATTGTGCATATTTGTAAAGTTTGAAAATTTTCGAAAAATTTTTGGGGTTGCCTCACGGAAACGATTACTGTAAAAGTTAGAGACCGAAATTTGATAAAAGCTCTTCTGCAAGTTTTCGATATTGTAGTTAGCTATAAAATGAGCTATAGAACGTTTCGAACGGTTTTGATTTGAGTAAGTTATCATTGTCAAAGCGAAAAATCCAAAGTTCCGGTTTTCGGCCATTTTCAATATGAATTGGAAATTTTGAATGGCTGTAACTTTTTTATTCCTGGACGAAATCGTCTCAAATTTCAATGGATTGCGTACGGCCCTAGGGAGTATCAATGGGCACAATTTGAGCGAAATCCGTGCGGGTCGAAGTTTTGACCCAAGTATCCCCCCCTTAAGGTGGTGGTATCCTTTTGTGCAGTGCTTTTGTGGTGATTTTTTGAAACGCTGTAACTTTCGCAATTTTGGGAGTTAGAAAGAGCTTTATACATCGTTTTAAAGCTTATTATCTGTAGATTCCCATGGGCTTACGAAACCAGCAAAATTAGCAAAAAATTAGCAACAAGTTTCCAATATACTGACATCTGACAAGCTGAATATCGACCGAAAATTTTTGAACATCGATTTCTCAAAACTGAAGAATCGGCCAAAAGTTCTTTTTGTGCCACTATATGAAGGACATATGGGCCGAGGGATGTTTTTTGGATTTGGCTCAGCAGGTCTTAACGGTCGAGAAAATCGGCCAAATGCACGGCAACACGAAATTTCGCAACTTCACATTGAGTTTTCTTGCTACTCGATAAGTTTTAACCCAAACCAAGAAAAAGGTCCCTCCGCAGAAGTGCGAATTTCGATTCTGGAAAAAATCTCCGGAATCCATCGAGTAGTTTCTGAGAAATCGATGTTCGAAACAAAATAACCGCAGTTTTGCCAAAATGGTTTTTCGGCCAAATCTCTAGCATAACGCAATAAAGTCCGGCTAATAGGCATTCATAAAGTGGGAATTTCGACGCTGTATCGATTGAGTATAAGTAAGCCAACTTTGTCCTTAAGGTGCTGGTTTCCTTTCGAGTATTTTTGACTCCTACGGCTTTAATCCTTTACGCAAAGGGCTAAAACTTACGAAATAACCTATTTCGGTGCTCTTTAACATTTTAGGACCAGTCCCGTATTCCTAGGCCAAAAGATAAGAAAGTTTCGGTTTTTGGCCTTAAGCTCCCAGTAGGTAGACAAGACACGGGATTGGTTGGTATGGCTGGAAAGAGGACTCGAAAATGAACATTTTTGCTCTTACAACCTTTAAGCTATCTCCAGTGGTTAAGTCAGTATAAGCAAAAAACTGTTTTTAGGGTCAAAAAATGGCCATTTTCGAGGAAATCAGTTTTTTAAAAATTACTGCCACATGTTAAGGTTAAAATTGGCTTAGTTATACTCAATCGATACATCGTCCAAATGCACATTTTATGAATGCCTATTAGCCGGACTTTATTGCTTTCAGCTAGAGATTTGGCCGAAAAACCATTATGGCAAAACTGCGATTATTTTGTTTCGAACATTGATTTCTCAAAAACTACTCTGCGGATTCCGGAGATTTTCGGCAGAATCGAAATTCGTACGTCTACGGAGGGACGTTTTTCTTGGTTTGGGTAAACGTATTGAGTAGCAAGAAAACTCAATGCGAAGTTGCGAAATTTCGTGTTACTGTGCATTTGGCCGATTTTCTCGACCTGCTGTTAAGACCTGCTGAGCCAAATCCAAAAAAAACGTCCCTCGGCCCATATGTCCTTCATATCGTGGCACAAAAAGAACTTTTGGCCGATTCTTCAGTTTTGAGAAATCGATGTTCAAAAACTTTTGGTCTATATTCATCCTGTTACATGTCAGCTTGTCGGAACATTTCTGCTATTTGTTTGCTCATTTTGCCAGTTCTGTAAGCTCATGTGAATGTACAGATAATAAGCTTTAAAACGATGTATAAAGCTCTTTGCAACTCCCAAAATTGCGAAAGTTATAGCGTTTCAAAAAAATCACCACAAAAGTACTGCACAAAAGGATACCAGCACCTTAACATGTGGCAGTAATTTTGAAAAAATTGATTTCCTCAAAAATGGCCAATTTTTGACCCTCAAAACAGTTTTTTGCTTATACTGACTTAACCACTGGAGATAGATCAAAGGTTGTAAAAGCAAAAATGTTCATTTTTGTATCCTCTTTCCGCCATAACAACCAACCCCGTGTGTGGTCTACCTACTGGAAGCCTAAGGCCAAAAACCAAAAAACGTTCTTATCTTTTGGCTTAAAAATCCGGGACTGGTCCCAGAATGTTAAAGAGCACGGAAGGTGCAAAAACGCCTAAAACGTTAAGAACAAGCCTTATTTTGATGAAAAAAGGGCTAAATTACAGAAAATTTTGCATTTGTTGGCCATTTTTCAAAATTTCTGAGGTCCGAATTCTGGGGGGGGTACCCCCCATCACATTTCGGAGGTCGGTCAACATTTACCCCCCCCCCCTAGACCCAAAGTTCCAGGGAGACTATGGGGTTGGGGGGGCTGGGGGGGGGGGGGGGGGGTCTCTCTAGAGGGGGCCTCCTGAGGAGCCCTCCCGAAAAGTTGTGGGGGCCTAGCCCCCCACCCCAAATCTAGGTTACACCTATGCCGGGGACCCCACCCCACCAAAATGACGTATTTTAGCGCCCCAGATATTCAGAGTTTTCAACCCCCCCCCCCAGATTTTTTGGCCAACAAGTGGTCAAAAATGGCAAAAAATCGAAATTTTGGGTTTTTTACCTAGGCGTGGCTGGCGAAAAAGTGGGGTTGGGGGTTTGAAAAAAGTTGGGTGGTACATCGGTGTACCTTGATAAAACGTTGGGGGAGGGGGTAGCCGAAATTTGGGTGGGTGGGGTCAGCCGTTTTGAGGTGGGGTGGGGTTCGGAAAAATCGAATTTGGTGGGGGGGGGTAAAAAATTTTTTGTTAATAAATTTACAAAATATTTGCAAAAAAAAGCGTTATTTCCAACTAAAAATCAACAATATTTCTTCATTTTTGCTCATTTGTTTGAAAAAACTTGGATTTTTTGCAAAAATTTCGAATTTTTCCAAAAAATTTCGAATTTTTACTAATTTTGAGGCAAAATTTTCAAAATTTTGAGGGTGGGGTCTGGCAAATTTGGGTGGGTGGGGTCTGGGATTTGGCCATTTGGGGAGGGGTCTGCCTCCAAAATTTCGAGGGTGGGGTCGGCATTTTTCCATTTGGGGGGAGGGGTTCCCCCGCACACCCCCCCCCAGGTACACCTATGGTGAAGGGGAGGGTCTGGCAAAAAAAGGGGAAGGGGGTCGAAAAAAGTCTATTTGGGGCCTGGGGGAGGGTTAAGAAAAATTTTCGAGGGGGGGTCGGCGAAAAATCGGTTTTTCGTTAAAAAACAAATCTCAGTTTCCAACGATTTTTAAGGTAACTAAGCGAATTTTAGCATTTTTTTGCTAATTTTCTGGAAATCTTAGAATTTTTGGCTAAAAATTTTCAAAAATTCAGGCAGGGGGTTGAAAACTTTTAGGGGGAGGGGTCGTGGGGGGGTCTAAAAAGGGGGCCCCCAAAATTCCGGGGGAGGAGGGCCCCCAACCCAAATCCCCGTTACACCTATGCGTGATGCTAATGCTTATTATACGTATATAATGCATATTTTTATGTTTGAGTCGTTTTTGCACCGATTTGAAGCTATGTGTACCAGGCTACAGTTTACCCCCTGTGAGACCCCCCCACGGAGAGGCCAGACCCCCCTCCCCCCTACCCGACCTCAACTACTTCCCCCCCCCCAAGCCGAGCTCAAACCTCCCTCCCCCCTAAACTTGGGTCCAAACCAAGTACAAATGCAAAATTTTTGAAAAATTTTTTGCAACTTCTGAAAATTTTCGAAAAAATTAGAAAAATAGGCTATGAATCGCCTATAAACAGCTAAAGATGTTTATTTCTAGCAATTAAAAGGTATATAATATACGCAATTATAAACCACAATCTTGGCTAATTTAGGCATATCTTAGTTTTAGTACAAATTTGTCAATTTTCAAGCCTTATTTTCGCATACGAAAACTAGTGGCAGAAGCTTTTGAGTACGTTTAATGTACTATACATCGAAAAAGGAGCATTTTTAGCTAAAAAAACTTGGGTACAGTTTAGGGGGGCCCCCCCCTAAATTTCGGATTTGGGTGGGGTCCCCCGAGCCATATATATTTGGACCTTCTACTCCCCCCAACTCAAACAGGTGGTACACCAGCCAAAATTTGAGGAATTTTCAAGAACTTACTATTTTTCAGCCAAGGTTTGCTGACCTTTTAGGTCGAAAATTCGCTGGGAGGGTATGTCGACGATTCTGGGAGGTAGATTAGATTGTCGATTTTTGAAGGGATATATATGTAACCCCAAAGGACCCTAACCTTTCATTGCTAATTCAGCTGTGTATTTGCTGCGTTTGCTTTGTATATATACGTATGTACTTCTTTCTAATTTTTTGTTTTTGTATATATTATACATATATTAAATATATTCAGTTATGACAAGTGATCATGGGAGGATCGAAGAAGCTCAAAAAGTTTTGACTGGCGGGACGAACGTTGAGGTATATATACGTATATGTATGTAAATATGCGTGCAGATTCATAAAGCATTCTGCAGTGTAATATTCTGTTGCGGTTCATGAGTATGGGCGTCACGGCGAATCCTATACGTATGTCAAAAGTCTATGGCGACAGTGTAAAATAAGCTGCGCAAATCCTGCGCAGATCCTGTGCAAATACCAAGCGCAAATTGAAGCACATTGAGTTTAGAATGAGTTTAATCCCTGTATCGCTTACCGTTAAAAAGTTGCGCCCCTGACCTGACAGTGCTTTCCGCCTCTTTCACGTAATCTGCAAGGGAGGAAGGACCTACAGGGGTACAGGGTAGCCCCCACGGGAAGCAGGTTTTTTGAAAATCGGAACTGTATCAAACTTGTGTCCAGCTAATTTTATTTGTGTCCAGCTAAGAAAAGTTGTGTCCAGAAACTAAAATTTCGCGCAGTGCAAACATAAGTGGTATTTAACGTTGGGATTTTGCTTATTTTTTCCATGGACAATGGTAGCGTATCATATATAGGGTCACGGGAGCGATCCTATAATATGTGATGTGTGAAAAGTGGCTGGAGACGTAAAATAAGCTGCGCAAATTCCTGCGCAGATTTCATGCGCAAATTGCAGATCGCATCGAGTTTAGTATGTATGTGGAGTGGAGTTTCAGCCCCGTATCACTTACCGTTAAAAAGTTGCGCCCCGGACCGCTTATGGTGGCGATGTTTTTTTCCGGTTACTCCTATTTGATGGTTGTATTGTACATACATGTATATAATGTTCGCCGCTTTCACGTGAACTGCAGCGGTGGGCCAACCTAAAGGGCTATAGGGCCTAGTAGTACCCTTTAAAGAATTTAAGAATCGCTACTTTTTGCGCCACTGCGCCGCAGTGGCGCCGCAAAGTCGGCTCAGAGCGAAAAGTGACCATTTTTGTGGTCGTCGCTCAGGTCGAACGTTACGAGCTGGAGCTGATTTCTTTCTATATTCATTATATTCTCTTCCCTAGCGACCACAGTGGCCCGTCAAAAATGGTGAAAATTCGAAAAATGAAAAATCGAAATTTCTCGCTATCTATTCAACTTTGAAAGCTCAAATCTTCCAAACAAGTGTTTTCTGACACGGAGAATCGATTCCCGCAGTCAGTTTTACCGTCAGACCCACCCATCTTGCTGGCCTGGTCCCACTTTGCCGTCGGCAGGGTCAAGTCGGAAACCGCTTCCTGAAGGTCCATAGTAAGCTTTGCCTGGCCTCTCAAAACTTTGTCTATAGGGATTTTCTGGTGCGCCCAGCTCATTCCAGGTATCCGTTTTGCCTTCAGGCGTACCTATTTTGATGGGCTGGTTCCAGTTTGCCGTTTGAAGGGTCACTCGGGTGGGGGGTCAAGTGGTCGAAAATAAAATTTTTCAAAAGTGGTCAAATTTGGTATCAAATGAAAGCCCTAAGTGAGCTGAGCAACTTTTGTCATAGAACTGCGTACCCAACGTGGCTATAGAGTGCTGTGGTGTGGGGTGGGACGGGACTTTGGGATTGGGAGGCGATTTTGGGTCAAAAATAAAATTTTTCAAAAGTGGTCAAATGTGGTGTCAAATGAAAGTCCGAAGTGAACAGAACAAGTTTCGCCATGGAACCATCCACTAAAAGTTACGGTGTCGGATTTATGCCTTTACTTTCTCAACCGGAATTTAAAGAATAGACATTACTAATTATATACTTAATTTTAGGTGTTTTAAGCTAAAATAGCAAAAATTTAGTCAAAAATCCGGCGATGACGGAAAAATGTTGGAAAATTTAAGGTAAAAAATGCTAAAATTTGGCAATTTTTGGGGTTATGGGGGGCCGGAATTTATGGGAGGCTTTCATGGGGGGTTGCTCCTCGAATGGGGTGGAGGTCGCCGAATGGGGGCGGGCCCCCCCATTAGGGATAAGCAAGTTAACATCGCCTTACGTAACAAACACGATTTTCTTTTTCTACATTAAGCTGACACAATAATATATATACACACAACTGTAATAGCACTTTGTTTCCAGATTGCTCGAGTTTTGAAGGAATTGGATGGAGTTCGCATTAGTGTACAGATTCTATTGGTGAGTTTAATTGCAATGTTTTTATCTGACTCGATATCTCTGTGTATTGTGCTAATTGCAATGGCCAATTTTATGACGAGTTGTGATTCCGTAGGCTTATGTATATGTCCCATTAACTTTTTCTTCGGCGGTCCTTAAAAGTACGAGTGTCTAGGATTTTGGGGAAGATTTTACTAAAATTTGCTAAGTATTCGCTATTTTTGTAGCATACACTGGTACTGGACAGTTTTTTGCAGACTTATATACCAATCTAAATCAATGAAAGCATTGTGGCTGCTTTGTTGCTCTGTTGCAGAAAAGTGGGATTGGAAAGCAAGTGAATGCCCTACGGCACAATCCTGTCGTCGGAACTTTAGCCAAGGCTTTGGTCACAAAGTGGAAGCAGGCTGCGTTTGAGGACGCCAAAGAGATCAGTAGAACTGTCTCCCGGCCAAAACCAGTCGCCAAAAGACAATCTCCTGCTAGCTCTGACGCGTCTGGTTCTGACGCAGAGGATGCTAACAGTGACGAGGAGCAACCAAGCCAAGCCAATGACGCAGGTAGTTCTGCCGCGGATGGGCCTGTGTTGAAGGCTGGTCGCAGTCGCGAAGAGAACGAACGGACTCTTCAGACCAGTTCGAAAAGTCAGTTACCGGCAAAATCAAACGCTATTTCGCATTCCGCTAAGTCTTTGCCTGAGGATTCCCTGCTTATGAGTGCAAAACATCAGGGACTGCCTTCGAGTGACGCCAAAAAGAAGTTGAATACTGTGACCGTGTCGAATGGGGAACATCGCAAGGATGGACGGCCTCCTGAGAAACTGGTGGTTCAAACGGACGCCGGGGAAAGAAAACATTCGAACAAGAAACGTGAACGTACTGTTGATGCATCGACTGACAATTCAGTTGCTAAGAAATTGGCTCGTATCCCTGCTGACGATTCTGGATTTACCCAATGTAATGGCAGCTTTGAAGATATTTTGGGAATCAGCGATAGGAAGTCGTCAGCCAAATCGGCCGGATCGGGTGCGAGTAAGGAAAAGAAGGAGAAAAGTAAAAAGATCGAGCCTCAGAAATCGTCTGAGCATAAGTCTAAGTCTCACAGCAGTGGATCTCATAAGCGTCATAAAGATAAACGCGAATCCGATAAACCTGCCAAGAAAAATCACGTTTCACAGACAACGGAAAAAAGTGCCTTTTCATCCTGGATGAAGCTTGATTCGGATGAAGGTAGCGGCGCCGTGGAACCAGGTCTTTCCGTCCCAGACTTTGTCTTAGCAGCTGAGCAAGATCACAATTCAACGAGCAGGGCTGAAGAACTAAATCTGGTAACGAATTATGGTTCCAGAGCGGCGGGAAAGCCTCCGACCGCTGTGCCGTCATCGTCTTACGATGGTAAATGAACGATATTTTGTGTATGGTTCTTTTAATTCTACGTATGTTTCTGGGCTTATTCTAGGGGTTTTTTCTTGGGGGGGCCCCTTGGGGCGGGTTCCCCAAAAGCCCGAGGGGCAAGGAATTTTGGTTGAGGGGGGCGAAATTTTTTCGAAAAATATGCTAAAAATAGCGCTATTTTTCTGGCATTACTGTAAAAGTTGATTTTATAGCAAAAGTAAGCAGATTTAGTGTTGAAAAGGGCAAAAATTGAGTAAAAATCTCCGGAAAATTTTTGAAAATTTGGCCTTCTGAGCGATTTTTTCAGGGCAAAATTTGGTACCAAAAGGGGCTCTCACTTTTTTGGGAGGGGGCGATTTTTTGGGGGGGGCCACCCCCCCCCCCCCACTAGAATAAGCCCAGTGTTTAATTGCTCTTGACTTCGTCTATGTAGCTATTTCAGCGTAGTTCTCGTCTATGTGGGTATTTCAGCGTTAACCACTTCAGATATAAGTTAACCTGAGAATTTTTTCCGAGTCTTACGTAGGTGGAAAGTTCGCTTCACCGAGAAGTCAATCACTAATAATCATAGCTTAGATGGCCGATAAATGAACTATAGCAACACGCTTTTTACTAACAGTACAAATACCGAGCTTTTTCATAAAGGTCTAGTTTTTCGTCTTCACGAACCGAGTGCATCGTTCTTAATCACTCTCTTAAGGTACTGGTTTCCTTTCGGGTATTTTTGACTCATACGGCTTTAATCCTTTACGTAAATAGCTAAAACTTGCTAAATATCCTATTTCCGTGCTCTTTAACATTCTGGGACCAGTCCCGGATTTTTAGGCCAAAAGATAAGAAAGTTTTTTGGTTTTTGGCCTTAGGCTTCCAGTAGGTAGACCACACACGGGATTGGTTGTTATGGCGGAAAGAGGATACAAAAATGAACGTTTTTGCTTTTACAACCTTTGAGCTATCTCCAGTGGTTAAGTCAGTATATATAAGCAAAAAACCATTTTGAGGGTCAAAAAAGGGTCATTTTTTGAGGAAATCAGTTTTTTCAGAATTACTGCCAAATCTTGGGAACAATTTTGTTCCATTTACACTCAATCGATACAGCGTCCAAATGCACATTTTATGAATTCCTACTGGCCGGACTTTATTGCTGTCAGCTAGAGATTTGGCCGGAAAACCAATTTGGTAAAACTGCTGTTATTTTGTTTTAAACATCGATTTATCGAAAACTACTCGACAGACTCCGGAGATTTTTGGCAAAATGGAAATTCGTACTATTGCGGAGGGAAGTTTTTCTTGGTTTTGGCTAAAATCTAAAAAATTTAGCTCAAATTTCGAGAAAATTTAGTGCAAAGTTTAAAAATTTAGTGCTTCCGTGCATTTTGCAATTTTTCTCAACCCTTGAGTGATGCTGAGCAAAACCCCAAAAACGTCCCTCGGCCCATATGTCCTCTGTATGATAGCGCAAAAAGGAATTTTGTCTGGTTCCGCAGTTTTGAAAAATCAATGTTCAAAAATGTTTGGTCTATATTTAGCCGTTATGCCAGAAAATGTTTGCTAATTTTTTAGTAATTTTGCTAGATTCGTAAGCTCATATGAATATCCTGATTATAAGCTTTAAAACGATGTATAAAGATCTTTTCAACTCCCAAAATTGCGAAAGTTATAGCGTTTTAACGAATCACCACACAACCACTGCACAAAAGGATACCACCACCTTCAGAGTTCTTAAGAAATTGTACCACCTATTCGTAGGACTATTTTCATCTTTGAAGAAGTGCTTATGAAAATATTTTCTAAGGAACTTCTTTAGAGGTTAACTTATGTATTTGAAGTCTACTGTAGCTGTTTCAATAGTTTAGCTTTTTCACGACTGCTGACTAGTAGTAGTAGGACGGTGTCAATGAGGTCGATTGTTGCGAACAAAGTTTATTGTGAAATTGTGAACTTCTCGATTTGTAAGGAAGTTTTATGGTATGAACTCGATACTGTGGGCGTGAAGATGGAAAGATGTATTTTGATTTTAGCTCAATTTCCAGACGAAGATGATGAGCAATGGTTTAAGCCAAAGCATTCGAAAACTGCTGTATTTGCTGGAAACAAACGCGGTACCACTCATAAACGTAAGTATATTATACTGACTAATGACCATAAGGATTGCTGTCAGAGAGCATTACTTTGCTGAAGCTAAATTGGGGTAAAAGCGACGTGGGTGGGATAGTATCCATTTGCCAAGCAACCTGCTGTATGTTAATTGGAATGTAAAGTTGCAGGATTCGGTTCAAATATTTTTACTAGGGGTAGGGGTTCGTCAACCTCTCCTCCATTACCTAAAAAGTTTGTGAATTTTCCGGTTTCGCCGAATTATATATATATATATATATATATATATATATATATATATATATATATATATATATATATATATATATATATATATATATATATATATATATATATATATACAATAAGAAAAGTAATCCCTCCTCCCCCATATATATATATATATACAAAGATAGGTTCGGGATGGCCGAGTGGTCTAAGGCGCTGGTCAGAACTTCGGATCTTAGGGTCGGTGGTTCGAACCCCGGAGGCCACAAAGCTTTCCCGACTCTAGCCAACCCAGCTATCCATCCTTAACTGGTCGGTATATGGGTACCACTACGGTGGGAAGGTAACAGGAGTCTGTGTAGAAGGGCCGGCCCCCCTTTCACGGATGCAGTCATCAGTTGAGGTGACACTCCTGGCTCTACGGCTGAGAATCCGGGGATAAGCACCCGCACCCCATGTCCTGTGGCAGAACGGAGATATCTCCTGGGGTAAACCTTTACCTTTTTTTAAACATAGGTTCACTATTGTAATTGAAAATCGACTAAATTTGGCCTTTTTAAACGATTTATGGCAGTTTAAATAAACGTAAAATTTTGCTCAATATTTTCCAAAAATATGTCTCTCAAATGGGTGAGCCCCCCCTTGGGCGGAGAGCCCTCTCGAAGCCCCCCAAATTGTGTAAAAATAAACAGTATTAATTTATCAGTAGTTCAGTACGTAAATACTAAATTTGTTATAGACTATTATTGGAAGGTAACAGGAGACTGTCGTGTAGGGTATCTGCTTTGAGAAGATGGCCCTTTTTCCGCGGTTGCATTTATCATTCCATATGGCAATCTTTGCTTTATGGCAGTGTATCTGACTCACTATCTGATGATGAGCACCGACACCCCGTACCGTGCACTAGGGTCAGGGTGGGAGATTTCTCTAGGGATAACCTGTACCTCTTTACCTTAAATTTGTCTAATGGGAGAAAAGCAAAGATTCTATGTTATACCTAGGCCCGCACCCATTATTTTGAAAAGGGGGGTTTTAAGAAGGTAAAATGCAAGGGGGTATGGGGGGCGGAAAGTTTTAAAATAGCTGTTTTAGTTTCCCAGTTTGCGGAGAATATCCTAGCCCTTTCTGTTTTATCTTATCTTCAGTTATGTCAGAGTTGGAAACCTCCTGTCTTTAACCTATAATAACGATCAGGTGAACTTCTTCTATTATCCTTTTCCGGGCCTCCCTTGTGGCTGTCTTGCGAAAACGGCTGTTGGGCGTGGATGTGGTGCCTAAGAGCCACTGGCTCTCTATAGTGTGCGCTCCACCGGCCGCAAACGAAGAACTTTAACTTTTAACTTGGTTAAAATTTGTTTTGGGCAAAAGCTTGAGTTCCTGATAAGACTCCGACCTAAGGTCCAGTTTTGTTTTGGCTATTGATTATGTGTAAGAATGTCCTAAATGTAAGATTATTTAACTTGTAAGCCTAATTCGCTTTACGTGAACTTATTATTATAGAAGTGCCTTCATTGTATGACTCATGTGTTCAAATTCTTCGTGATAACGTTGCCGGTAGGTGCTGTCTTGGAAATTTTGTATACTGGAAACTGCTGCTTTTCAGTTTTGGCGTAAACATTTATTTTGCTACGTTTTAAACGTTTTTCCAAGTCGTTTTAGTTTGAAACATGGTTTTTGCATTGGGTCCTGGTGTAGGAGTTTTCCTTCTGGCGCAAATAATTTAACCCTGGCGCAAGTTGGCGCACCTTTGAAAACTCAAAAAACTGATTTGATTTGAAAAAGTGTCAGGCAAGTTGTTCATTAATGCTAATAATAAGTTTCCAAACCAAGCTCGTTAACTGATTCACTTGTTAACTTGACATCTGGTTCCTGAGTTAATGCATGTTAGGCTGATTTTATGAAGTTACTTACTTGGTTTATACTATATACTAGTTTCTACTGTGTTCTTCATTGTAACTAAAACATTGTCGGACTGCTGTGTTATTTGTCTGCATGTAATTGCAGCAATTGAACACTGTGGAAGTATACCATACTTTCTTATGAAACCGGTGTTAGAAAAGGCGACTCCGTCACAGCTTGACAGGATTCTTGCCTTTAATCCGGTGCGTACAGGAAGAAAATGGTTCCATAATACGTATTGTAGCAGAGATAAATTAAGACTATGTGTGACTAGCGTTACTCGCCCTCACTTTCGCTTAGTGTAATTCAGAGGGAAAACAGACAGTGTTATTGTATGTACCAGCTCATTTCCTGTATTCCATACTGGTTCTTGGAAATTAATGTAAGTTTAGGGTGGGTAGTCCTCTGCAATCCGCTGTTTAAAGGATTCTGAAGTTTGTCGCGCTTGCCGCACTCTCGTCTATTGCACGTTCTAGCCAGTACATGATTGTATTTTTACTTTAACTCTCTAACGGAGTCGTTCAAAGAAACTAGCTTAGCTGGATTTTTAGGCGAAAAAGTGGGGTGTGGGTGGGAGCCCCCCTCCCTCACTAGTGAGGGGGAAGGTCAAAAATGGGGGATAAAATTGCCTTATAATGTCAAAAGTATGGCAAAATAGTCTGTTCTCTACTGCTATAATTAAGCTGAAAAGTGCTCAAAAGTCAAGTTCTAGTAGCAAAATAGACGATTTTAGACCGAAAAATACTGACAACGCCGGAACATTTTTGAAAAATTTAACCAGAAATACTTAAAATTTGGCAATTTCTGGATACCTCAAGATGGACCCCTAAGATAAATCCAGAGTGTGTGGTATTTTTATTAATCCACGTCACATTGTCAAGTCTTCAAATCTTCCCATTATAGGTTCCCCCATCTCTCCATACTGTTATTCCATCGATTTGCTTATTTATAGTGTTTGTGGGTTTCTTTTAGCTGAAGTGATGATTGATTGCTGCTTGAGACCACTTTAGAATTAATCTTAGTTTCTGCTTTGTTCATATAGACTTACATGGAAGATGCGGATGAACTTTGGAAGGCTCACTGTCAGCGGGACTTCAGAGGCGTCGTTCCCGATGTAGACGAATGCTGGAAAGAAGTCTACGATGTATGCCAATGCACCCATGTTGTACTATGTTCTGCTGGCCTGTTAACACTATCATCCTCATTATTTTTATTCGGTCGTACTAACTATGTTTAAAGTTCTGTTGGGTAATTTCTGTCTCTTCATACTTCGATCCATTTTCCGGCATGTTCTGACGTTGAGGTAGTGGTTTGAACCACTATAAATGGAGGAATTGGAAAGGGATATATAATTTTAAGCCTATGTTGGGAACATTCACATCCTTTTACGAGGCTGGCAAGATGGCGTACTTTTCTACTTACCTTACAACTAAATATAGTCAATCGATCTTTTAACATCGATTTGTTAAAACAGAATGAACCAAATGGTCTTTTTGTGTCAAGGGACGTTGTTTTGGATTTGGCTCAACAACTGTTGCTGTCAATCCACCGGATGTTCGGTATTTCCCAATTTCGCTTTGAATTGACTCGCAGCTGGACTCTGGAGTCGTTTCAGTCGAGACAAAGACAATTATTCTTCCAGTGCGAATTTTCAGCTTGTCTGGAATCAAGCTACTCCGTTGGGTAGCTTATAGAAATCTGAATTCAAAACAAAACAGTCGCTGTTTTACCAAAATGAACAATAGCTTAAAGCAATAAACTCTGGCAGGTGTAAGTAAAATGTAAAATTGGATGTTGTGTCGATTGAATATAAATAAACATAGCATTATCCTTTACATGTGGCAGCATTTTTAATACTCCAATTTTCTCGAAAATGGCCCATTTTATAGCCCCTAAATCTTTGCTGGTTAGCTCAATGGTTGTACAAAAGCAAAAATGATAATTCGGTACCTCCTTCCAACCACATCAATTATTCCGGTGTATCCGACTGTCTGCTGAGAGAATGATCTGGTCCAGGTCTCAGCATGTTAGCACCAAACAATAGTTTAATCTAGTTTCATAATTCATACCAGAACCAAAATTGTTTTCCCCACCTTTGTTGCAGCGTGAAGTGGCTGACAAGGAAATCCGTTTACGGAAAATTACTGCCAACATTTCTGCTAAGCAAAGGAAAGAAGCTCAACCAGGTAGTTTTGAATGACATAGGTTGTACTTGAATTCACTGTCTTGGTAATATTGTTGAAGGTTTATTGTTGAAGTTTTTTGTGGAAGATCCATCATCTTTCTATTTTTGCCTTACGTTTCGTATATTATTTTTCATACATTTTTGTGTAGTTGTTTTAACCATTTAGTTATGAAGGCCAAGTTTGCCGATGCTCGACCCCCTCGTGATGTTCGTAAGGCTCAGGTGAAGTATGGAACCTATGGCTCAGAGCGACGAATGCCCACATCTACGGCGGTCATTAATCAACGTCGTAAAATTGATGATTCTCGCAGTGGTTCTGTGAACAAAGGTACACATCTAGCTCTTTCTGTAGTATTCATCGTGTGGACAGTGCTTTCTTACCAGTATTGTATTAAACGCAGTTGTAGACAACGTTTGAGTGTATAATTGTTTAGTTCTTTCAGATTCCCCTGGTCATAGTACATCGTATCTGGCAGGAAGCTCAAATTCAGTTGCTCCAGTCCCAGTGAGACAGTTCAGAGTCACTGGTGACCCAGAGGCCGAGCCCCATGTGTCTGGCGGGAAACGTAGTACGTTATCAATTCTGCGCTTTATTCAGCTGTTGTACTCCCATTAGTTTTGGCTATCGTTTCGAAAGACTCACATCAGCTTGCCTTCTTAGTATGAGAAAGGGAAGCATGAGAAAGCGAAGCAACCTTGACGGTCATGGTTGTTATTTCGCGGTTTGGGATTGACAGAGCTAGAAACGTGTTAAGACTGGGCAGCTGTGCAGAAGTACAATTCAGGTAACCATCTTTCTGTTCAGCAAGCAGTGCTACATCTGGCTTGTAATAGGGCTCAAAAGTCCAGAAAATATTCCATCTTCCCCACTATAGTACACGTTGTAGCATGCCGTGCATCGGTAAACTGAAATTTGCAAAAATCGAAAAATTTTCAAAAATTAGCCAACTTTCTGAAAATTTGGTCTAGATATGTTTAATGTTTAGAAATTATTAAATTTTAATTTCGTAGATTTTTCTTGTTTCTGGCACCCGGAAAGCAGTTTTATGTTATGGCGGCTTTTAAAAACCTTAGACGAAAAAATCGAACACGGCGTCATGTACATATACGTATACACTAAAAAATTTCCTACCCCCCGTTTAACTAACCTTTAACCTTTTCAAAATCCTGAGCCAGCTGAGTTCTTTTTCTGAGTCATTTTAAAGACGGTAAAATCAGAATGACCGCAGATGACAAAAATTTCCACCTTTAAATATTAGCAAAACTAATTTGCATATTATTGCTTCAATTTCAGACTTCTAATTTGCATATTTGCTCGTAAGTGTGTTCCTGAATACTTTCTTACTTTCCTCTTGATGTCCATAGTACGATATTCTCAGTGTCTGAACTTCTTTTTATTTGTTATGCCTTAGGTTTTTGCAATATTTCATTTCAGCAAAATCTGGTCGTGCTCCTATGATGATGAAATCCTTGAAAATGTTTAAGCGAACCGTCAGATAGCGTTATCGATGTATATACACTTGTTTATACCACTTGTTTTGTTCAGTTCTTTGTGCTGCTGTGCAGTCTTCAAATTTGGCCCACTTGGAGTGCTACTTGTACTGGTTCTGAAACAGTTAGGGCACGCTTGATCCAATGTAGGTTGTGTGTTCCAAGCGCCTACCAGAGTTCTTATAGATCTATGAAGGTCTGTTTGATGGTACGTATTTGTATACTTGTGTAGCATTTCAGGATTTGTCTGTAGTGAACGTATAGTCTGCCGTTTTGTTATATAGTAGTTCATCACAAAGCATTTTTTATTACTGCGTGGAGACCCAGATTTCCTGGGCAGATGTAGATAAATAATTATGCTCTATGGCGGAGGAGGAGGGATCTTGCATAATAAGATGCGTTCTCCTGTGACCCTAGCTGAAAAAACGTAATTTTTCCATAAGCTTTTGTCATCAGGACTTTCACTTTGGCAAGTGGTCAGTGATCCTGCGGATAAATTTTGACTGCAGTGTAAATGTTGTTTCTGCAAACATGGTATTCCTTTGTTTGAGATTGGTTACTATTTTCGTTACTACCTTGCTATGGTATCAGCTATACTGGTATGTGTGACTGGTTTATTCCTGGCGTGGAATTCCCCGACCATGGTTGTGCAATTGTACTGAATCTGCTTTGACAGCGCTGACTGCTTCAGCTTCAATGTTGAACAGACAATATGGAGTGGGCTATTCAAGTGTTTCCTTAATATTTTTATGATTTTGGTTTTTGTTTACGTTCATGCATACGTGCGTATATATTTTTATTAACGAGCGCCTGTAAGGCGGACTATCCTATTGTCAGTAGTTGTTGTTTTTTTAAATCTGTGATACTGGTGTCTGTCCTTACTTCTTGTTTCCATACTCGCCCTATTTCGTCCACTCGCTTCGTCGCCTACACTTTATCTTGTTACCGGTTTTTAATATGTACTGTCTATTTGTTGTTAGGTTTGGCTGATTAATTCGTTCTGGGTTCTCTATCTGATTTGTGTTGTTTGTGACATTATGACATCATAATTGGAATCTTGTTTAAATTATTAATCTTTTTGATGCTGCTTTTCATTCATATGAGTGTTGTGTTTTAGTTGTTTATTTGTGGGGACGTAGATCAGCGACCGTAGTGTTTGTTTTCCGTAATTTTTGAGCTTATTTTGTTGATGGTACAGTCATCCGGATACGATCTGTTTAATCTGCTAATTTTGGAAACTTCTTTGTCATTGTCATTGGGAATATTAGTCCGGTTTCTAGACTCCTTCATTAAGTCATGTAATATTGCTGGGTTTGGTAATGCATATTTTGTCTGCGAACTACGATTTATCATTAAAGCGATCATCTTGTCTTCGTTTACTTAGGGGCAAATAGCGGGCTCATTCCGTATGTTTTCCAGCACTCGGACAGGCAACTTGGCTGAGCGAGCTGTCTAGTATGGACACTTACGTGTAGCTAAGAAGAGGCTAGTAGCTACTGCTAGGCGCTAGCACTCTACTTGTGAGGCCTGCTGCTGGCGATTTGGTTCACTTCTATTTTTTGATCGATAAAGCTTTTGGCCTCCCAGCTAGTGAGGCAATAATACTAATGATTCGTCTGCTTCTGCATTCTACATATTAAAAATGTCTCAGTGCTGAGTCGTAGGCCTGGTCGTTAATTTCTCAGTAGGGTTGTGCCGTTACGAAGAGTGAGGCAAAGTCAGTGTAGTACCGGACTATGTAGTATTACATCTTTGACTGGAGGAAGCTTAAATTCTACTTTCTAGTGAAGAAATAGTGATAACAAATGTTGTACAATTTGGAAAGCTACTGGAAGCAGCCGGACCCGGACCGAAGGCCTGGGCGCAACTCTAGTCTGCAAGCAAGAATTTTGTGCAAAATTTGATTGTGGCCTATATCAGAAATCGGCTAACGCAAATGGACCTGCTGCGAGCAATTATTCTGCGAACTGTGAACTTGCTTGCTTCGGAAAAATTTAAGCAGGATAAAAGATTATATTTATATATAGACAAGTTGGCCCTAAATGGGGCAGTATCCCTTTGTAAAACTGTTATTTATTCAATTACAAAAATTGTTCTACAAAAATTGTACTTGTTGGAAACAAGTGTAGAAGATTCAGGTATACGTTACACCTTCATTTGACTTTCCTTTAGCCATTGTCCAACCACTATTCTTTCTCGTTGATCTCCATAAAGATCAGGAAGACTAGGCCTATACTTGGCATACCATGGTTGGCCTGAACTGTAATGTTCAGAGCAAGTTAGTACGTCATCACCTAACGTAACGTACCCATGTGTATCTTCCAAGTTACACTGGAGCTCAAAAACCTGATATCAAAATGAAGAAGAAAATCAAAAGAAAAACTGAAAATCAAATAAACTGAGGACCTGAAACTGAATCCAAATAAACTGAGACCTGAAACTGAATCTGAATCTGAAATTCCGAAAAGCAACCGCCTGAATTTGAAACTGAAACGGAAAATAAATGGGTCAACTGAAACATCACTAAGTGATCGGAATCGCGGATAAACATGTTAGTTTTTGGGACAATGCTTGGGAGGCTACTGTCATTTTACCGATGTCAAAACAATCGAATATCCGGTCAATTTCGGTGCGGAAGTCAAGCTATTTCATTAAAATGATATTTTGTCTATTCCTAAACGGGCTAAGCCTCAATTTACTTCATATCTGCTGTAATGTTTGAATGGTAGCGTTTTAAAAACAGTTGATTTCTGTTTGTTTTGTCAAATTATTATTATACTGTGATTATTGAAACATAGCGTTTTAAAGATGTTTCTAAAATAAGTTATCTTGCATGCAACAAAGATAAGCGTATGGGATCAAATCTCATATCCGATCTAACAATTTGACAAAACAAACAAGAATCACCTGTTTTTAAAACGCTACCATTCAAACATTACAGCAGATACGAAGTAAATTGAGGTTTAAGCTTGTTAGGAATAGACAAAACATCACTTTAATGAAATAATTTGACTTTCGAACCAGCCGGATACTCAGATAATACATAATAGCCCATGAAATCTCAAACTCCAAAGTTCGGAACCGGAAATTGACCGGATCGATTGTTCTGACACCGGTAATGTGAAAGTAGCCTCACAAGCATGCATTGTTCCAAAAACTAACCTTTTTTCTCCGAGAGTCTGAACACCAGACAAGAAAAACCAATTTCGAACCGGATATGACCACAGATTGCAGATGCAGATGCAGGTTTGGTCCAAACCAGACGAAATTTTAAATACAGACTAATTTCAATCCGGGGAACTAAAAACTAGAATCACCGAAGCTGTACGACCAACCCATCTTGCTGTTTTGCAACCTAGACATCCGGGTATCCGGACGTGAACCGGATGTGATCCGATTTTCGTAAATGTTCTGGGCCAAGGACCAACATATACATACTACATAAAGTATATATAGACTAATTAGCATTTTCCTTCCGAATCTGAAATATTTTTATCGATTTAGTATCTGGTAACCGGATACATACCGGATATTGTGGGTTTAGTACTTTAGTGGATTGTACTCCTCCTGAGGATTTAAAAACTATATGGGCTACCTTCAAATGTCAACTGACTCACGACAGGCGCTCACAGTTCGGTTCCAAGATTTTTTGGTCACACCGAGGGTACATAATGATAAGAGTATATGCCACTAGGCAAGCTCTATCTATCAGAGCAAAAACTATGCTCTGCACGCTAACGGCCCCCCCGCAAATCAGACCCTAGTGACCCCCCCTGCAAGTCAGTACCTAGTCGAAACGGGGGTACGCTCACTCCCTCTATGTTTATGTGCTTAAGCTCGATAACACAAGCATTTTGTGCCCGCTTCGAGCTTTGTTTAGAACACAAACATAGCGCTCAAAATTCTTTGAAGTGACGGGTCCGATTTGCGGGGGGGGGGGTGGGCCGTTAGCGAGCAGAGCATAGTTTTTGCTCTGATAACATAGAGTGTGCCTAGTGGCATATACTCTTATCATTATGTACTCTTGGTCATACTTAAGTGACATCTGAATCTGATGACGGCAACTATGTCTTATTTGGTCAGGGAGAGAAGGGGCTGATTTTTCTTAGGCTGGTACGAGGCTGGGGCTGGTTTTTACCCACACCCCTTATTTTGTTGTATTACCACCGTTGGCTCACCATCAGAGGTAGTTTATCCAGGGCGCAGTTTTTTAAAAGTTCTCTAGTTCTCAAGTTGCAAGTCTCAAGTCTCGAGTGCGGCTCTCAAGTGTATCATAAACATTTTCCGCAAACTCGAGAAAACTAACTCAACTTGCCAGTCTACTTGAGAACATGAGAATACATGCGTAAATGATTGTATTATTAGGTACTCGAGAACTCGAGATGCAAGTTCTCCGGTCAATTTTGACCAGAGAACTTGCAGGCTAAGATTTGCAACTCGAGAGCTTGCAACTTGGGAACTTGAGAAATTTTAGGAAACTTATGAAAGATGAAAAATTATGGATCTCAACGAGGCATCAAGTTGCGAATTGCGCAACACGAGAACTCTTGTGAAACTGCCCCCTCCGATCTGATCCTTTACTTGGATAGATATGCTGTTATATGGCCAAGTAGTCGACAATCCTGACTGGCAATTTGCAACGTTGATTACAATCATCGGAAAGTTTAGCTATATTGCTTACTTTGAATTCTGCGCAGTCACGCCAAGCATCATAACGGACTAAATTGCGCGTCGGATTAAAAGCAGCACCGTTTGGCGGCGGCGGACAATTAATTTCCTTTAAAACCAATGCTTATAATCAATGAAATGAATCTTAATTAGATCAGCGGATATTTAATTAACAACACGGCAAACATAAAAACTCACAAAACAGATCGATACAGACAAATCTGACTAAAAATGGCGGCAAGTACAACAGATTCATCCAATCAAATGCGATAACGGTATAACAATATTTACAACAGTTTGTAATTTTATGCATAGAAATAAAACATCTAAATAGTTACTATCATATAGGAAGAAAGTAGAATTAAAGAAAAACATCTCTTGTGTACAAGGAAGCATAGATATAGACAAAATTCAACAATGAGCATTCTACGTTACTTCGACGGAATAAAACAGCAAACAACGCTTATCCTCTTAACAATGACATTTGTTTAACTACCAAATTAAAGATTGGATCTTGTGAACAGCGTTTTAGAGTTTGGATTGTTCCATTTTATCCTAGAACCTAAAGATCTAAAATATTCTTGGCAGATGCATATTGCAGAATTCAATAGCAGTTAGCATAGCATAAGTATATAAACTGACATAAGCATACTGAAAGTCATTGCATAAAAAGATAAACACCAATAAAATATTAATAGCATCACACATTGGGAGTATAAGAGATAAAGTAAAAGTAAAGCAAGAAATCTCTATTGCATAAAGAAGGAACAAACAAACAAGCATGCACACACATGACAAATCGACACATTAATAACAGCATTAAAAAGATACACGTATGTATATAATAGATACATATATATTTTAACTATTAAGTTAAACAAAATAATTAATGCAAAGTTATAGTTTCACATACTCTACTTATATATATCACTTATTTCATCAAATTTTAAAATTTTTAAATGCTGACTCCGTTAATTACACTGAGCTGAAGTTTCGCCCTTTTACATCTGAAATTTATGAAATCTTTGATTTTTCAGTTTTCTACCTTATTTTTAGACACTGGAACGGTATGCATACACAGTAGTGAAATAACCAAACGACACCTTACATGCATCTTTGCAGATTTAGCCAATTCAGCTCTAATTTGGGATTAATGCAAAATTGAACCGATTCAAAACTACATGCACCTTAAATTTAAAAGTTCGAGTCTGTAAGTTTTCGAGGAGAGAAAGAATAAAATAGTTTTACCTCAATTTGGATGCAGTCGTATCTAGCAGGCATCGTCAGGTGTAACTGCACTATTACATCTCTAAAGACATTTTTCTAATTTTTTCAATAAGCAAGAACTTCGTTGCAAAATATATATATAATTGGCAGCGCAGCGGGTTTACAATTACCGAAAATGTTAGTCCAACGGAAAGTTTGCATTTGCATTTGCACAAAATATGGATCTTTTGTGCTTTTCTACCCAGCCCTAATGTTAGCTTATACTGAATCGAAAAACGGATTTCAGATTCGTGCTCAGCGCCCCTGAAAACCCCTGTATGCAAGTTTTCAGCAAAATTTTTTCAAAAAATTTTCGGTTCCCCTTACCAAACTAAAACTAATAATTTTTAAAGATTTTTAAAAAATTTAAAATTATTGAATTTCTCAGCCTTCAGTATGTACATATATACCCATATAAAATTTCAAAGTTATTGGTCAAAAAATCAAAAGTTAGAACTGCAGGGGAAGCGCAAAAGAGCCCAAAGTATATATTGCTTGTTTCAATTACGGTTTTGTTTGCACATTGCAGAATGCATATAGCAAATAGGAGGCAAAAAGTATATACGTTTATATATACTCAACGTATATATATACGTTCTGAGCTAACAAAATGGGAAATGTAAAATTTTTGAATTTGAACTGAATCAAATTGGTTTTGCGAAAAAGAAAATATCAGAATAAGCACAAGACAACAAAACAGAACAACATAAACAAATACAATAACGACAGAAGAGATATTAAAGAGATTAAAATGTTTGCATGACACAGATTGCATGACTGAGAATGAAAGCAGATCTTTGACCAGACTATCTAATAATAATATGCAAATGGCAACTTAAGAATCCATGACTTAAAACTTATGTTAGGTAAAGTCTCAATCTCAGAGCTGACTAGAACAGTTAGCTGATCCTTGAGTAGACGACTGATTTGAGGTTTCAACGGATGGTGATGGGTCTCCCGCTCCACCTTGACCCGGAGGCTTGAGGTGTTCAGCGATGGCGGCCACTTTCTGCATAATTTCGGCACGAAATTGGCTCATGGCCAAATTCATGCTGGTCTGAACCTGAATCAGGGTCCCCAGGGTGCTGAGGGAGGCCTCCATCTGACGCTCGACCCGAGAGACCCGACTGTCCAGGGAGGCCAGGAGACTCTCAATCTTCCCCTGACAGCCTCCGTTGGCACTACAGGAAGCCTTCAGGGCGTTCAGCAGTTCCTTGATCTCCTGGATGTCGCGATGACACCCGGTTAGGGAGGACAACTTCTCCGCAAAACAGGACAGACTGTTATTGTTGTTATTGTTGTTGTGATTTCCCTTGGAACTGGCCGTTGTGCTGGAGTGATGACTCTGGGTCGTTGTTGTGGCGGCTGAGGCTGAACATCGAGCAGTGGAGGCCGATTTCTCACCACCAGCCGGCCCAGCAGGGAGGGCATCACTGTGGTTGGCATGAGTGGAAGCTGATCGCTGGAGTTTCTTGCTGATCGGAGTGACACAGTTAACGATGCTGTAGCCATCCGTAGAGTGGATCACTTTCGACGGCTGCTTTTCACCACCGCCGCCGCCGCCACCCGCAGCGCTCGATTCGCCCAGATCAGCTCGACGTCGATCCGGGACGGCCACCAGGCCACCGATGCTGATGGCCTGATGAACCTGGCTGAGATGCTCCTCCAGATTGCTGGCCTTGCGAAAATGCTTCCCACAAAAGTAGCACTGCGTCTCACTGTATCTGGGACTGGGCTGAGCGGGCTGTGGTTGAGTGGATCGATCCATTGGCATCATCAAGTCCGGATCCTGCTCTTCTGGCGGTAGGATGGGCTGAACGCCGTTAGAAGCGGCCACAACATCCATGACGGTGGCATCAATTTCTGTGGGAGCATTTGGATCGCTACCACTGGACATCATGCTATCGTCGGCTGGCGAATGCACCTCCCAGCCACCGACCGCACCATTTTCCACTGGCAAACTGTCCTCCTTGATACTTCGTTGCAGCTTCAGAGGCCCTGGAGAGGTGCTACAGTTCAAAACTGTACTGACATCCGGACTAACAGCAGACTGTAGGGCGCCAATAGGAGAGGTTTGTTCCAGGATCGTCTGCGGAGTACTGGTCTGTCGTCGTCGAGCCAGAGCATCCAAATCCGTCACCATGGAAGAATGGGCCCCGGCTCCGGTGGTACGGTTTACGTTTGCCGTACTGAATATCGCAGAGAGAGCAGAGGAAGCAGGCGCAGAATGATTGACAGGTGAGGCGAGGCTCATCTTGACGGCGGCGCCATTTGGTCTGGAAGCGGAGACGGCGGACTGGGAGGCAGAGGCCAGGGCGGCCAGAGCGGTCGACGCAGAGACCGGGGAGGAGGTACCAGAAGTTGAGGCCCGCGTGGTCAGAATGATCATGGACTTCTCCAGAAAATCCACACACTTGGGATCCTTGACACTCTTCTTGCCCTTCTTAATGATGATGTCTTCCTTGCCGACCACGGCATTGGTTTCCTGTTTATGGTGTTTCAGGATATGCTTGGTCAGATTGCCCTTCAGTCGGCTGGACTTTCCGCAGTACTTGCAGACGTAGGGTTTGACGGAGGTGTGGACAGAGCGATGCTCCGCCAGATTGGAGCGAAATCGAAAGGCTTTCCCGCAGATCTCACAGACAAAGGCTTTCTCACTGTGATACATGCTGTAGTGATGTCGCATACTATTCTCAGTCCAAAAGAATTTGTTGCACTGGCTGCAGGAGAAGTAGTTCAGGGAAGAAGAGGAGTCCTTTCCCTCAGAGTCCGGAAAATCCTCCGTTCTGGGAAGGATGGGCGGTGAGTGGGGATCGGCCCCGGATTTCGCAGGAGGAGGAATTAGAATTCCGTCAAGGCCAGAGAGAGGAGGACTAGCACCAGAGAGAACACGATTACTGTCACCAGTAGCACCACCGGCGGAAGATTGCGGACTGGAAGCGTTGGTCTGGGGTGTGATCACCGACTCTTCAAGATCAAAAGAGGAGATGACCCCGTCCTGATCTGAATGATGATCGGAGCGGATCTTTTTCAGGGCAGAAGGAAGAGAGTCCTGTTGGTGACGAGAGTGTGAACTGGCGGTAGTGTCCAGGGATCGTTTCAGAAACGTTAGACTGTTGACTGTATCACTGAAACTGTAGTTTGCACTGTCAAAACGGCCAGGAATTGAGGAGGACTTGCTATCATCGTGACCAAAATTTACAAGCAGCTTTGTTTCCGGAATTGGTGCCGCCATAGAACTGCCTAGAACAAGAAAAAGATTTTGATTAACACAGGCATACAAAACGCACACGCAGCGAATATATATATACATGAATTTCTACACTATACTATGCTTTTGGATTAACAGTTTAGTTTTTTCTAGTTTCCTACTATCACATCAATATGTACTTTCAAATCGACAAAAGCTGATTAGTCCACTTTTGGGGGCATTTTTTGAGTTTCTCCGATATCGCTGATTTTCACATTTTTTATTATCCAGATGGTATATTTTAACGAGTTTTCAGAAGTAAAGTCGCAACTCTTACGGTTGTCGAGTAATTTCACATCAAACTTGAGATTTCATGTGTTAGTTAAACATAGGAAATTTAAAAAGTTGTCATTTTTTGCGTGCAGAAAAAAATCCACCGACAAGCGTTGATGAATCTGGACAAATTATACATTAAAATAACGATAAAATGTTAAACTGCGGTTCCCTGGAATTAAAATTTGACTGGATGCTCAAATCCTGTTAAATTTTAATCCTTCGGAAATTAATTAGTTTTAAAGGCCTAAATTAAAAGTCTAATTCCAGGGTACCGCAGCTTAACATTTTAGCGTTATTTTAATGTATAATTTGTCCAGATTCAGATCCCGTTTGTCGGGATAATTTTTTGGCGCACGCGAAATTTTTAAATTTCCATGTTTAACACATGAAATCTCAACTTTGAGGTGAAATTACTCGACAACCGTAAGAGTCACGACTTTAATTTTAAAAACTCGTTAAAATATACCATTTGGACAATAAAATATATGTGAAAATCAGTGAGATCGGAGAAAGTCGAAAAAATGGCCCAAAAATGGACCCTCACTAAGCCAGCTAAATTTGGGATTGGTATGGTTTCGACTTTCGAGCATATTGAGTTCAAATATCGCAAAAAATTTTGGGATCAATTGAACTTTACCCCCCACCAATAAATGTTGGTCAAGTTTAATAACTTATTGCAAGAGATTGACAAAACCTTAGAGCATGATTTATACATCGTTGGAATGCTCGAGATGTGCTCCATTTAATGGTGTAAAGCAGTTTGCTGTTGCTTGGTGCTGTAAAATGTTAAGCTTATACCAAAATCACTTCTTTTTACCATTTTTGGTAGTCTGTTAAGTTTAACTTTTACAGCAGCAAGCAACAGCAAACTGGTTTACACCATTAAATGGAACGCATCTCGAGCATTCCAACGATGTATATTAATCCTGCTTTAAGGTTTGGTTGATCTCTTGCAATAAATGAATTTCACCAACTTTAATGGTGAGGGGGGAAGTTCAATTGATCTAAATTCTGATTTAGCGAACTTCATATAGTTTTCGATCCGCTTGAAAGGCAGAAGATATTAGAAAACGTTTTGCTGATATATAATTTTTTGAATCAGCTTTGCTTGGTCACAAAATTGTTTAGTGAACCAAACAAACAGCCAATTATATATAAATTTTTAGCAAAATTTGTAATTGACGTTGTCAGCCTGGTCGAAAACGCCCAAAATATAACATGATGTTCTACAAATTTCCGTTCGCTCAGTATAAGCAAAGATTTAAGCTTAAGATGTAAGCTTATACTGAGTGAACGGAAAGCTGAATCGGGAGGTTAATTTGGTTAAAAGAGATACATCTTTTCAGCAAAATCGAAAGTTTTCGCATCCGACTACAAATGGCATTTGAAAATTTGCCAATGTTTTAAAATCATAACACATCCATCGACTGTAAACTAACAAGTGACAGTTTTGAGCAGTTTTAACAAGTTAAAATATTATTATACATTTAAATAATATAAATAAATTTGGAACTTTTTCTTTTAACCAATTACTTAATTTTATATGGTTATATAGAAGGAATAACTTTTAATGACAACAAATGCCCAACGATTGATGCCTATTTCTGATAAACAGTTACATGTACATACATACATACATAGGACAATTTTGCAGAATCTTTGGTGACTCGCTAGACACGACCGAAGCCAATTTTCAGTTTAACAGGACAGGAACCTCAGTACGCTGTTGCAAACAAAGACAGCACAAACAAGTTATTACACAGAAATTGTGAAATCGTGAAAAGGTTTAGTCATTTCATTACAGCCCTGGCTGGCTTGTCACTTCCTTTCCTTCTTTCTCCATTAGCCCTTAAGAAACTGGCTTAGGCTTTTGGCTGGTGCTGTGCTGTTTGTACGCAGTTTGTCACTTTATTGCACTGCATCTGTTGTGTCTGTACGCCTATAGGCGAAATAATGGCACAACTGCAATAACGCATGCAGAATGCACTCTCTCTCTCTCTCTCTCTCGCTTAGCGCTGCTGGTTTCGCGTTCGGTCGTCCAGCAATCGTTTTCTGTGTACGCTTCGTTCGTAGGCAAAAACTGGCAAAGGAGACGATATTAACGTACCTTGCCTGGTAGCTAAGTTAGCCTAATCTAACGCAGGAAGTACGCACGCACGCATTGCAGCCAGCTCAAGGTCGAACGAAATACCTACACTTGAAACTAACTTTTCGTTTGTGCATTTGTCTGGTTGGTGCTGTTAAAGCCTGTGCATCTCAATCCAAAAGTCATTATTGAATGCAAACAGTAGATGGTGCTCGCAGGCAGACAAAATTTCGCATAGTATCTGGCCCTGTGCTACAAGTTAAACGGTGACGAAAGGAATGCGCAAAGAAAATTTCAAGCAAGATATGCGAAAGGCGTGACATTTATATGTATATACTGTAATCAAAATGCATGAAAAAGAAAAAACAAAGAAGGATGCTCTTACTAGTTAACTTTTACTAGCATCTGGAATCGCTGGGTAAAAACGAACCTAAACAAACTTATAACTTACCGGAATCACACTGCAAAACCATTTTAATGGAGATATGTAATGGTGTAAATGTGATGTATTATATAGTAGAACTGTTACCAAAGGGAAATATAATCTGTATATATAGATATATAATTGTTTATATTGATCTTATCTATGTCTATATCCATCTATATTAGTCATATCTAAATAAAATATAACACATAAATCCGAGCAAAATGATAAATGAAAACTAATGCGTAATGTACAAAGGATTTTAAAGGGAACATTAAAAACCTCCCGGAACAATTGTAATATGCTTAACTTTCAAGTGGAAGTTACCTGTAAAAAATTTATGTATGAGATGGAAGCACATGAAATGTCAATGTAATAGAGAATTCTTGCAAACCCATGTTGTAGCGTAGAAATTGTGAAGAACCTATTCTAACCACTCAAGCGATTATTAGGTATTACTGCACCATCTAAAACGGTAGACAGTGAAAATCGTACGTTACAGAAAGTACAGTTAAAGCTGATTTACTGCTTTTCATAAAAAAAGTGCTGCATGCATGTCTATTTTTCGATAGCTGGTAGTGTAATGGTGGATACTGTGTCTTATGCTAAAAATGAGCAAGAGATGTGAATGTACAGAATTCTGGTTCGTTGATATCTAAGATTTCCAAAAAACGAAATTCAGATTCTTGTTCAGAAGGCCTCTGGCCATACCTGAACGGGAGGTCAAATTACACAGACTCTTGTGGAAGCAAATTAGGGTATATACCCCTTGTGAGAGCGATTTTTCTTGGGCGTTCTTTTGAAAGCAATTTTTGCAAAAAAAGCAAAAAACAGCAATCTTTTAGCCATAACAACGTTTTCCGGACGTTTTTTAGCAAAAAATGGTGATTCCAAGTGAAAACTTCCGGCGAAGCCGGAAAAGTTTTGGAAATTGTAGTCGTAAAACCTATTTTTGGGCAATTTGCTTACCCATTGTGGATGACTTCGCCGAGGGGGGGGGGAGAATTCCCCCTGTCCACCTGTGCCAAAGGCAGCCTGAAACAATCTTTCAGTAAAATCAAAGAAGTCATTTTGGCTTCCAGTTCATCCGTTGCAAATTTTAATATTTATTACGTTTTTAATGTTTATTCGATTGTGTTCGTTAAAACAAGTGCGTTCTAACTAAACTTTTATTCCTAAAGCTAAAGAAGTTAAAGAACTAAACTTTAATTCCTTCTATTCTACTTGTGTCCAAGGGACCTGAGAATGAAGGCGAATCCGACCGACGAACACCGGTACGCTAAGTTTCGAAAAACTTAAAGGCATTAATGCGTTTGAATAAATTTCGGGTCTCTTCACTCTTACGCTTCCCCCCCAGCCATAACTTTTGATTTTTTTGACCAATAACTTTCAAATTTGGTATGGGTGCATACTGGAGGCTTATGAATTCAAGAATTTAAAAATTTTAAATTTTTGTTTGGTAAGGAAGGTAAGTTTTATTTACCTTACCAGGTAAGGTAAGGTAAGTTTTATTTCTCATCGATCTGCTGCAAAATTTTTAAAAAATTTTAATTTTAGTTTTCCAAATCGGGGGTGGCAAGGAATCAAAAAATTTATCACCAGTTCTGCTGAAATCTTATATTATATATATAATATATATATAAAATATACATATATATATGTATGTATGTATATATATAGGAGTTTTCACTATCACTGACCACGAATCTAAAACACTTTTTCTGTCCTGCTTTTTCTTAGCTCAGTACAAGCTATGTAAAGTTCGAAGCTTAACGTTTTTTCTAAATTTGAAACCAAATTTGTACTAAATTGATTGTTTTGCCAAAGTTACGCAAAGATGTGCGTTGGCCTTAGTATCGCCAGTCCTATCTCTGACTTTCGCAAAAGGGTGCGGGTAGATCATAGGTATTTAAGCAAGTCTGAATTTTGTATTCAATCTGTCGCTAGAACATGATGACAGAAGGTAGGTAGGTATTGTCTCCGTTTCACTCAGCGATCATTTTTTGTGAAATTTTACTTTACAAATGGATTTAAAATTTGGTAGTCTTTTTTGATGTATCCCCAGCCCTAATTTTTTATGTTTTTGACCAATACATAACTTTCTAATTTTGATTGGGTGCATGCATACTGCAAGCTGATGAATTCAAAAATTAAACTTAAATTTTTAAAAATTTTAAAAGTTTAGTTGGTGATGGGGAAGCACGGGGATCAAAAAAACTTTTGCTCCCGATATCGCTAAACCTTGCATACAGGCAGGTGTTTTCTGGGGCGCTGAGCACAAATCTGAAATTCGTTTTTTCGGTTCAGTTTTTTGTTAGCTTAACTATAAGCTAAAGTTTCAAGTTTAAGATGTATGCTAATTCCGAGCTAACAAAAACCTGATTCGAAAAACGGATTTAATATTCGTGCTCAGCGCCCCAGAAAACCCCCTGTATATATGCAATTTTTTTGCAAAATCGGGGACAAGAAAATTTCTTTATCCCCTTCGTACAATACTTAGTTCGTAATTTTCTTTGAAATTGAAAATTTTTGTAATTTTTTAATTTATCAGCCTCTCTCTAGTATGCACCCACACAATATTTGAATGTTATTGATCAAAAAAATCAAAAGTTAGGACTGGGAAAAGCGCAAGAGACCCAAATTTGGTATGGATAACTCAATCTAGCTTGTTGCAAGCAACGGTATGCTAAGTGGCTCAGTTGGCAGAGCGATCGGGGCGTTAATCCGGACGTCGCATGTTCAAATCGATTCCCAACGGAGAGCAGCGTTCCTGTGATTTTTCAGGTGCTGGAGTGACAACTATCTAAATTTCTTTGTATATACAATGTTTTTGATTCCCCTTGGCGTTCGCTGGGAAACTAGGGAATAACTCTTGTCTTTTATATTAGACGCGAAATAGGCATTTTTATACGTAATTTTAGAACTCAGGGCACTTTGGACAAAGCTGACGATACTCCCGATCCCGAACTCACAGAAGCAAAACAATAAAAACAACAACCTGCACAACTACAAACGATACAGATTATAGTTAAAACCGTCGTACAGTTAAGTTATGGTGAGGATTCGAAGAAGAGCATATTATTTCAATCTTTCGACAATATTCTACTAAAATTAATTTCGAAGGGAACAAAGGAACGGAGAACAAGAGCTATGTAGAACATAATGTAATATAATATAGGACTCTTACAGAAACCGTTTGTATGATGTTAGCTGAGGGAAAACGTCAAGTTTAAAACCTGTACGTTCCTTCTATAAACTCAACTGGTTGCTGGAAGAACAAGTAACTTTTCATGAAAAGTGTTTGAGAAAGTTTCTTCGCATTCTCTTTCTTTACCAGCTAACGAAGGAAGGAACAAGAGTTTACAGAAGAACAGCCAGCGCGACACTTAAACGACTTCAGCAAGACTTTGCGTCAATATCTATGCATACTGTACGTAACTTTTCTACCGGTTCCCCCATCCGTCTTATAGTCTTTCTTTCTTTTCCTGCTTTTATATTAGAACGTTTGGATGGTTGAAAGACAGCTGACTTGACAGAGACTTACTAAACCTGCCCATCTCACTCCACACAATTAAAACAATTTACTCCTCTTACACTCATCCCGTGTTTGTTGCTTCATCGCACTCTACACAAAAGTCGACGGAGTGAGTCTCACACAGTTCCGCTCTATATTAGGTTAACGTAGAAGCATAATATATAAAACAAAATTGCAAAAATTCTTTTGAACGGAAAACTAAGTGCATAACATAATGTAATTAGTTTATATTTTATGATAAATATGTATACAGCCTAGCATTAAACTACTTTAGTTACTTTAGAAAACACAAAAATATGTATTACCAATTGCATGCCATGTGCTGTTTAGAGAAAAATGTTCGATAGAAAATGATAGGCTAGGCTGACTGTATTTAAACTTGGATGTATGATACAGTGGTTACGATGTGTTACAAAAGCAAAGTAATGGATCAAGATTCGGTTACTCCCTTTTTTTGCTTTGCCTAAACTCAATTAAATAATATATAGTAGCGCTAGTAACATATCGATATAATTCTGTGGACCAAAAAGTAAAACTTACAAAAGTTAAACAATTCCAGTTTTGAGCTAACCTATAGCCTGTTGTACACTAACCAATATTTCATAATTAAGAGAGAGAGATCGCATCATTACCTTAACCTAAAGTCGCGTTAATTTCATAGAGCCAAATTAATCTCCGTTCCGGTAATGACACTGGACTATGATCGATCAAGTTATTAAAGTAGTAACGGAATAGATTCAGTTGCAATAACTATATATATATAGTTAGTTAGTATATAAGTATTATCCAAATTATAGATATAAGTAAAATGGCTTACGCACATTAACTTCTCTATTGGCAGCAATCAGTAGATCTTCAATCACGGTGCTGAATGTGGAATCCTTTTCCAGATGTATATAATCAAAATAAAATATAAAGACAGCTGGCCAACACTACTCTTTGAATCTAAACATAAAAACACTCAATTAAACACTTAAAAACAACTAAATTTAATAAATTAAACTTCAATTAATTAAATTAAGTTTAATAAACTTACTAAACTAATAAACACCTCATCTCTAAAGCTGAAGCTGAATACGTATATATACCGCTGCGGTCAAGTAAAGGCAAAGAAAAACGATTGACAATTAGAGGTATGTTCGCTTTTAGTCTCCTCAGAGGCGTCTCATAAAACCGAATTTAAACCTAGCAACTCTGTAGTAGTGCGAAATGAAACCTATGTTTGAAGCCTTTCACTTCACTCAAGTCTATAGCAATGTGCGCCTGTCTTAAGAACAGAAGACGAAGAAATGAGGCTACAATAAAGCAGTAGGAACATAAAATTAACAGACCAAAGTGTGGCTCAGCTTCGTGAAGTGAAGGGGAAAATATTAAAACCAAAGGCTCTGGGTAATTTAAAGGCTAAAAGATCAATATCAGTGCAGAACAGGCGCTTCTGTAAAATTTTCTACACCAACTGTTTACGTGAAGCCTAGGCTATCCCAATTCGACATTAGACAGACGCATCCATATGCATACACATGTCACACTTAAAGCTTAAAAATATATTGCACTATAATACACACACATACACACATAACACCCGGACCAGCTACTATGGGGCCGTACTGCCAAAATTTAAAGCCAGTAGAGGGGAACTATTCCTTTATTTCTTCTGAATGAATAGTTTGACATTTAGGTTTGAGTCAAACAATTTATGTGGCCAGATTTATCATCGCAATCCAAGCGCACTTCACACTGTAAGGCAAACAACACAAAGAAATTCAAGTCTGTTTTAAACTTAGATTTAAATGACTCAAGCCAAGCCCCCTCCCCTTAGAAACAGGAAGACAGTATATACCGTAAGACTGATGTACGTATTTATAATGACGTTTTGTAATAAGAGGAATGGTACGCTTTAAAAATTCAGTTGAACTGGCTTGAACAGAAGTGCCACACGCCTGGCTGTCGTATTCAGATTACAGAAACAGGCACGAGACATATACATTATGAATTACAGTTCTCACAGAAACAAGGCTTAACCTACTAACAGCTGTATTTATAAGCCATTTTAATCTAGAGCGCTGTATTAAAAGACCCTAACTCAAATCCTATGATCGTATATCAACTAAACTGTGCGTATGAATTTTATGTGTAGTTAGTTACCAAGGGAAAGAGTAAAGGGCCGACGTGTGTGGTAACTAGGGCACTGTTATGCAATGACCAGACGCACAGTGCAAGGCGAGGTGTAATGTTGTAAAAACGCTGTGAATTTATGGTATCTTCTGTTTCTGTCTAGAGATTGCACCTGTGTTTGCACATCAGCGCACGCATACAGTCGCGTGCAATAAATATATAAATATGCTGACAAAGGAGACCGCCCTGACGGCTGACGGTGAATCCTTCACAAAGTAGAAGATGAAGAAGAAAAGAAATCTGAAATAATAGAGTAAGCCCCCTGAAGAAGGCGTTAAGTTTATGATACAAGTCAACGTGTAAATATATTACATACAATATAAAACTGTAGTGCCCAACTCCAATTGCACCATAATGGACAAAATGCTGTCAGAAATTTCACACATAGGTTCAGTCAAAGTTGAAAATACATTGTATATGTAGCATGAAATTGGATATAGATAAACACCAATGCAGATTCACCTGAGGTGTAGCAAAATACTTGTTTTTAGACCGCACTCTAATTTTATGATCAGCTTCCTAAATACGTTGCAACTAAGCTTAAAACGTAGGACTTTGAGATAGCATAGGAAGTATATCCCCAGTCTCAACTGACAGCTAACTTTTGCAAAACCTAGCCGTTATTGTTTAAGTTTACATTTGGCATGATTCTATTAGGGATATCAAGTTCGTACAAACGCTGAAAATTGCAATGTTGTAAAGTTTCTTTGGTAGGACCTATAAGGAAACCACAAACGGTTCTGTCGCCAAATTTGCTTAAAAGTTGCTTAACGGCATTTCAGGGTCGCAGAAACAAGCATGATTTTCGAATCAGCTTCCTTCGCTCAGAATATAAACAAATGTTGTAAACTTAAGAAGTACTAAGACAGACAGTTACTTCGGACATTTTCCCGAGCGAGTTAAAAAAGTAGAGTTAAAATTTTCAACTCGTTTAACTCTGCAAACGAGATAAAACGAACTGTATAATTCCTAACCCTAAGGATTGAGTTAATCTTAAGTCTTTCAACTCGTTTAAATTTTAGCGCGAAAAGGCCCTACGACAGACACACACCTGTGCGTTCGCAAAAATTAAAGGATTTAGCTCAAATTTGGTATATATATATATATATATATGGATGCATTTCAATACATTTCTGATGAATTTGCAGCAAAAGTTTAAAATTTTAAAAATTTTAAATTTCAAAAACAATTTATCTTTTTGTTAAAAAGTTGCATACAGTAGTTAACTGGGTAGCTGAACACGAATCTGAATACAGTTGTTCGATCCAGCTTTTCGTTAGCTAGATAATCTTAAACGTTAAGCTTAACTTATTTAACAAAAGGCTGGATTAAAAACGGTTTTCGCATTCGTATTCGGCGACCCAGAAAATCAGTGCATGCAACTTTTTGGATTTAACCCAAAACTGGAGACAAAAGCTTTTTGGTTCCCCTTGGTCCCCTCTTTGACAAAAATTTAAAACTTGAAATTCTAAAATTTTGCTGCGGATCGATCAGAAATATGTTCACATGCATCCATACCAAAGTTGAACTAAATCGGTTAAATTTTAAAGTTAAAGTTACGCACAGGTGTACCTTTATTGCCGTAAGAAGTTGCTAATTTGAAGTGTTTTTGATCCTTTTAGTTTGGTTCCCCAGCAAAATTTTACATCTTAAAATTTTGTAAATTTCACTTTAAGTATGCATCAATCAGTCAAAAATGTGTTGCAATGAAGGCATACAAAATCTGAGCTAAATTGGCCAGGTTATGAGAAAGCTATAGCTTTAGGGAGAACTAGTTTACTTGAGAATTTGAGGAGATCTTTTGCCTGAACCCATCTGCTAATTTAAAGATTAGTGTTCCGTTTTCAAAAATTTTCGGCAAAATCGAAGTAAACATTTATTTATATACAATTTTCCATATTGTCCTGATCCAAAAAGGAAAATTTTCAGGACTGAACTAAATGGAGGCGAAAACATTTTTGCACAAATCATGCTAGCTCGATTGAACAAGACCAGTGGGCAGAAGCTGATTACGGAAAGCCCGATAACAAAATGTCAATAACTGTTATCTGGTACATTTGTGAAGTTATACTGTTTATACTCAGATGACTGTTTAGCTAGACTGAACTAAATCGATGTTGGGGCAGACCAATTTGGGAATCCGTTTGTTCAAAATTCGGTCTACTGTTACAAGAAATCCTTTCCTTACTTAAAAACACAGTGCAGATTAAACCATGTGTCCGTGCTGATTACGTTTTAACCAGATCAAGGGCTGTATATACTGCTGCTCCGTCGATTTGAGATCGAGACGTACTGCCGAGGCAATATGCACAAAACTCAACTTTATCGGTAATATGTCCGTCAAGCATGATTCTTTGACTCTTACTGTCTATGGGTGTAATTTATTTTCCAACATTTTAACAATTATTCCAAAACAATTTTCATAGCTAAGCTGTTCCTGGCGTCTAATTAAAACTTTAGCATTTTCTCTTTAATTCAAAAAGCATGAATAAAAAGTAGACGGTAGAAAAGAAGGAATTAATAATAATACTATTTACCATAGTCGGTATCATTTATAGCTGAATAATAGTAGCTATTACTGTGCACAATAACTGATTCTATGCTTTCAGTTTTATTAATTAATTTTAAACTAGGTAAAGCAGCCTGTATCCTGGCTTTTAATACCTTACCTACAAAGTTGTGGAAGCGAGGAGGGGGACAGTTACTGTGAGGATTTTTCGAAAGAGAAAAGAAGGAAAATAGGTGATATATGTGTAGAGGAGTGAGAGAGAGAAAGAGACAGAGAGACAGCATTCCAAACATTCTATTACTACAGATAGAAAGGCGGCGTAAGCTGAGACCATAGAAAGGAAGCAAGATTGACTGTACACGATCAATAGAGTAAGAGAGTGCTAGAGGGAGGAAGGCTTAACATACAAGCAGGCCGGACCCAAAATGATTTCGGGCTACTTGGTAGCCAAAATGCGTAGACAAAATTTTCCACAGACGACAGAGAGCGCCGTACATTAAGTAGTGAGAGAGTGAGTGAGTGAACACGGTACGGACCCCCGTCTTCGAGCCAAGTCAGTAAATACAGAATACAAGTCTCATGTGAGCCAGGGCAGCCTGTACGGCAAACGTCGTCTTGTAGGGAGAACACAGAACTGAGCCACTTCTCAGGTCCTAACAGTACTAAAGAGTACATTTCTTGTGGGCATAAGGCAAAGGGGGAAACTGGGTGTGCGCCTTAGCCTAATAATTACGGACTAAAACCGAAAATGCTATTAAGGTCCGGCAGAATCAATATTTCTTATACAAATCTCTCATGCTGTAATGCACATTGAAAGCCTCTGTCCCCAGTTCACTCAAAATTCTTATTCTGAGCACTCATCACTACCACATTTTCTATACAGCTTTCATAAATGGTTTATTTCAAGACAGTAGCCCCTCTCTTGCTCAGCCTTAGACTTCATACAGACAGATACTACTGGTATACAAATACAAGGAATAGGAGGGCCAAATCCAGAATCTGCTAACCGACCGCCCTGTTCCCTCTACATTCCAGGCTAAATTATTGATTCACATACTGTACGCTCGCCTAAAGCTACTGGCTGGAGCTACATGCTTAGCTTTCAAATGACAATCAAATCCCCCTCCAACTCTCCCTCCCCGCATAGCTTATACCTAACTATCTCATTTCTGATGAAAACAGTTTTTCAAATCCACTCAACAATTAATTCAGTACGTATACGTTTTAAACACATTCTGTTCAATGTTCACGTACAGATACAGGTACACAGCAAGAAATATCCCTGACATCAACAGTGAAAGTTGGCAAGCAATTGGCAAAAGAATTCAATACAAAGAACGGACGGTGTTATAAAACAAGAAGCAAGCCAAAGTCAAAGTATGCAGGAATATTGACTAAAAATTTAAAATTGAATGATACTAGCTGCTTGTTAAATACAGCTATACAGCTAAAAACCATTTTAACTTCAACTTACTTGAAAGGTTTTTTATTTTTTGATACACTAAGAACATTCTGTACACACAAGAACCAAATAGAAAAATCAAAGAAATATAATAAAACTTAAGTTTTAATTAATTAAACCGATATGTGGAAGTACTGCCATATGAGTCAGCCCGAACCACCAGCCAAGCTTCCTGACTTTCTCAAATTGCTACTACAGTGACTGAAATAAGGAAAATTTTAAGAATTTAAGGTTTTAAAACAGGTATTAATGTATATTTAACTGTTCGTCTCAATCATGTGGTAGTCGCACAGGACAGGGAGCTAAGAGCACAGAGCTAAGTTCACTTATATATCTTGCCAGTTCTTTGATATCTTATAAGGCATCTTGCTTTTAATTCGTCTAGGTATTTGTCTAAGTATTTAATTAATTTGGGCTATAAACGGACACAACAAAGCTAAACTAACGCAAGACCTCAGGCTGATCAGAAGAGAGACGGTACCTTCTGCACCCATCGGCCGCAAACACGAAATTTTGGATCCTACTGATCCGCAACTAAATATCATTCAATTCTTTCCTTCAAGACAGGTTCTTCTATACCAAGTTCTCTGATGTCGGCTGACATCAAGAAAATGGTGAAATAGGATGGTACTTCCTGTAATCCCCGCTATAATTGTAACTCTACTTATCCGAGTTTTTCAAAGAGTTGGCCTATCAAAGGAGAAACCCTTTTGACTGGAGTTAACGGGTGATCACGACGCAGTGAAAGCCGCGTGGTCACTTCTGTCCCGGCAGTAGCCTTGCCCTTGCCTATGCCTCGGGTAATTGCAAGATGCAATTATTCACCGTTAGACCGTGGACCCAGAACAAAATTGGTCTGGCAGTACCACTCATCGCGAAAGCAACTGGGGTGTGGCACTATGGGAAAAATGGATATTTAATTCAAAAATAATTTAAAATAAAATTTAAATTGTTCACTTGGGTTGTAAATTTTTCAAAAAAATTTAATGTTTTCAGAAAAAAGCTTTATTTCTTAAATTTCTAAAAAATTTTCAAAGCTCTGCATTTTACAATTGTCCTGCACCAAAAGTATTGCTCTACTGCATGTAGATTGCAGATAATCTCTAAAGTAATCTCTGGCATATTTAAAAAATATTTAAGTTGTCCGGTGCAGAGCCTCTAATTGCTCTTGTTCCAGATCAAAATTCCAGCTCTGGGAAATGCATTCATTGTGCTTGTGCCTAGCTATACCTATACCTATGCTTTCCGAGTCTGCCCCACAGACAGAGTTACAACAGCACATGGTTGAGCTGCCTGGCACAGCTAATGTTACAAAAGTCTGAGAATCCCTTACAGTCTTACACAAAATTAGCCTCGTGTGTTGTTTTAGTCTACAAAAAATAGGCGGAGACAACACCTTGTAGTTTGTACCACTTCTTGCCATGAGAAATGGCGTGCTGTGTTTGACTTAGTTAGACCTCTTTATCTATGAAAGTTCTCCTGTGTACTGGACTCGGCTACAAACAACAATAAATTATGGAGAGTATTAGGAGGAAAACGAGAGAATGTGTAAAGCAATGAATTATAGGAAGAGGGGGAAAACGGAGCCTATATGCTGGTATGCGTGTTTATGAGCAGGCGCGCAGTCAGGCAAAGTTTTGTACGCAAGGAGACAGCCAAAGCATTATTAGCTGGTGCGGGCGTGTCTGTTAGTAAAGGCCCTTGCCAGACACATATGTATTCTGTGAAAGCCGAGACTTAAATTTTCCGATAGTTTTCCTCAAACTCACAGCAATAGTACCTACCTAGCTTCGACTCAACAACTGTGCGCACCGCCGCATACTTTCAGTGTGTGTATAGATATGTGTATGTGTTTTCCCTGTTGCACAGAGTTTAGCTAGCCTGACAGAAAACCTGGAGAAAGCCTACAGGCAGAGTAAGTTTTGTGAGGGGAAGCTAAAACATCGTAAATATCATTTATCATATCGCCGATATTAGAGACAAGCCACAATATTTTCTGACCAGAAAACCAAAGAACACATGTGCTATGTTGGTTTGCCTTTACTGTGATTAAACACGGATAACAACTCCTCAGCCTATATAATTGTTGAGTACCAGACTGTAACAAACATATATACGTGATGCTACTATATTTGACAGAACAATCAGCCCTATAGTTTCTTATAAAGGTACTGAAATCAAAGCAAGCAATCATTTTTCTCTATCTTGCTGCTAAAAAGCTTCATTTAGTAAAATTTAATTAAATTTTAAATTATAATTTGTAGTACACTTTTCCAAATTTTACTTTTAACAGTACGATATGCCGAAAAGTGACGAATGACAAATGGTTCCAACTTCGTCATTTTAGCTCGTACAGATACGTCCTTTTGCCAGATTAAACTCCTACTCAGCACATAGATAAACCTAAATCTGCTAATAGCGCTGTTTCGACCGTTTGGTCTAGTTAGGTCCTTTTGCCAGATCAAGGGCGATTATACAAAAAATTTATACAAATCATGAGAAAAGAAAGTCAGATTGCTGTTGCTCTGTTTCATTCAGTACCAGATTTTAGATTCACTTTAAGTTTCAGTTGTTCAGTCGGCGAAGCAAGATAATTTCAGATTTAGTTCTTTAAGTCTTCGTTTCTTTAAGTTCATTTCATTTCTTTAAGTTCATTTAGTCCTTCAGCGTAAACTTAAAAGCATAATTTTATGATTATTCCATGGCTACTACGTAAACTTAGCTGAATCGCAGCGTAGACTCTTAATAACTCATTCAGATTTTAAAGAAAGGTGGCGCCTAAAGTCTAACACAAAATGTGTGCAAAAACTTTTCACTGTGATCAGCAAAAGGCATTTAATGTACATCGGAGACTATACCTATATATAGATATGTATATATATTTTTTTTGGAGTCCTCATAAAAGAAAATTTGTTATAAACTTTAGAATTTCAAAATTTGTGTTTTATCTTTTTGCCTGGAATATGCGAAATAAAAATTTTTTCCGCAAAATTTTCCAATCTGAAAGCACAGAAAATGACAGAAGAAAGAATAAAATCGGGTCCGGCTTGCTTTTTTGTTAAAATTTGTTAAAATCCATTGTCTTCGCTGCTTTCTCTACGTTAACAAGCCACTATTCGCTCAGTACTTCATAGAAACATTTTAACACGGTAGAAGACTTTCTTCCAATTATATAAAAGCTGTATTCTTAGCTAGTATATTTAGCTTTTTAAGCAAATGGCTTTCTTACCACTTGTAATCCTACCAGTGGTTATGTAGGCTTACCAGTAATTTTTTAAACTCATATTTCCTTCTTGAAGTTGAGGATCAGTTTTTCCAAGTGGTAGACTTACCAGTAGTGATGTTTCAGGCACTGAAACTGAAACTGAAACTAGGTTTGAGGTTGTACAGGTTTCAGTTTCAGACACTGAAACTGAAACAGTTTTGGAGACCTAAAACTGAAACTGAAACTAGTTTGGGTAAAGACCTGAAACTCGGACTGAAACTAGTTTCAATATGTTATCAAAACATAAAGATCTGAGGGTTTCCGATAATATTCTGCAGTGGGAGTATAAATATTCATCAATTTATGCATTATATTATTTCTGAAGGCAGTTTTTTGAATGAACTTAAACTGAAAATAATACTCCGCCTGAAACTTAAACTGAAACTATTTTTGGAGGAGACCTGAAACTGAAACTGAAACTAAAATCGATTACTGAAACAATACTACTTACCAGTAATCCCACCAGTGGTAGGCTTCCCAGTGGTAGCTTAACCATAGCAAGAGTTTATAATACAAAGAGTAAGACACTCAGGGCTTCCTAATATATTAAGCTTGCAATATGCTCGAAACATTCAGGCCGAAATCTCAAGGGGGGCTTCTCAGTGTGTAAACATAGCTCACTGACATTTTTCAAAAACGAGCGTTTTCGGCAAATTAAATACAATAACTTGAGTTAGGAAAGTCGTACAGCAATAAATTCTATACAGTTTGTTGCGCTAAACAAGATCTTTTAACGATATAAAAATTGTGTATAGTTCGGTTGAGGCATTATCTTATCTTACAAATCTGGTAACAAAACATCCATTCCACAAAAATTCAAGGCATTTCATCATTTCCTCGAAGTGCCTTACGTTGTTGCCGGATTTGCAGGAGAATGCTTCAACCGAACTTCATAATTTTTATATCGTTAAAAGATCGTGTTTAGCGCAACAAACCATATAAAAATTATTGCTGTACGATTTTCCTAACTCAAGTTCTTGTATTTAATTTGCCGAAAACGCTCGTTTTGGAAAAATGTCAGCGTGCTACGTTTACACGCTGAGAATCTCCCCCCGAAATTTGGGCCTTAATGTTTCGAGCATATTGCAAGCTTAATACATTAGGAAGTGCTGAGTGTCTTACTCTTCAGGGGTTTTTTGGTCGCCGAACTTTAGGCCAAATGGCCTCAACGACACAAATTTTTTTAGGCCATCGCACAAAAAATTTAGACCATCCAAATTTTGTTAATTTTTAGGTTGCACGGTATTGTACGCATTGTTAAAATTACAGTTATCATGTATTCATGCGTTATATATTCAAAATCGCTGTTTAACAACAAAATCGCCATTGTCACTGCCAAACACATCAGCAAAACTATGTTTTCACCTTAAGAAAGGAAACAAGTTTCCTGGACAACAGAAAAGGAATTCACAGTCAATGTTTCGATTCAACTCTTTACCTCCGTAAGCTTTAAAACATAAAGCCCGGTTCATAATTCATGTGCTTTGTGCTTTGTCCTTTTGTGCTTTCCGGTTCATACTTTTTGGAAAAGCACAGTGATTTGTGCTTTTCTAATTCATACGTCGAAAATGTGCTTTGTCCTTTAGTGCTTTCAAATGTTGAGCCGCGTTCAACATTTTGAGTTGTGCTTTTGTGCTTAGCCAATCAAATTCCAGTATTTTTGGCATTATCCAATTGAAAGACATAGAAATAAATGATGGAAAAAATAAGAAAAATTATAAAAAAATTAAAAAGTATACATATCTAGCTTGTAGGCATTTAATTTTTATCCACTGCTTGATTTCAATGTGTTGATTTTTATAATTACTTTGGCTTTATTTGTTAACAAATATTTTAAAATAATTTTCTGCTGTTGCTTTGGCAAATAGTTATTCACTGACAGACAACCTTATATTTTGGTTTTTAAAAATTTTGAAACCTTCTTTTCTATTTAATTTGTGGCAGAAAATATACATACTTTCCATGTTTCCTTATGTCAGGAGACTAAATCTGGACTTGTGCTTTACTGTCCCTACGGGAAGTATGAACGCGTCATCGTGAGCACAAAGCACAAAGGACAAAAGCACAAAAAGTATGAACCGGGCTTAAGATTACAGCTTTAGCTTAGTCTTTTTAAGTGATGGTCTAGGCTCCATCAAATAGCTAATCCCAACATGGGAATTTCGAATTCGTTAGACCTAACTCAATGACCACTCCACTCAAGCATAAACCATAAAATGTTTGCAATTCTTTTCTCCAGCGAACGAACGTTTAGTTAGTAGGACAAGGTCTTACATACCCGCTCATGACACCCTTACCATTTCTTAAACACGAACTAAAACAAGTAGTTTTCCTTAAAAACGAAATAAACTATTTATTGGTGGAATCAGTGCAACAGTAAAAAATTATCACAAAGACAGGTGATAGGAAGCATATCAGCAATTGGAAACACAATTATAAAATATAGAAACACATAGAAAGTCAAATAATCAAAATACCAAAACAAAACAGCCCTATCAAAATTTTCATAAAACAATTTTTGCACAAAAACAAGCTAAAACAAGACACCTGGACGCAAAATTTCTTAACGGAACGCAACTTAAGGTGGGGATTCCTTTTGGTCACATAAAGTTTGAACCATTATTACCCATTCATTACTTGGAGTTAAGAAGCCATTTTTATATCAAAATGTAGCTTGACATTTTCTCTTTTAATGCATGCCACGAAACTAATGTTGCTTTTCTAAAATATTTTTAACACATTTTGAAGAAGTATAATTTTCCAGATTTTTTGCAGACTCAAGTAAATTTTTTCGCGAGGCATCGGTCATATCATTCGATACCTCCATCAAATAGCTGGGAACGATTTTTTATTTATTGTGAAATCGCTCTTCATTATAGAGAAATAAGCTGAAATGTGTGCGTAACCAGGATTTTGCCTACTTTTTCCAAATTTGTCAAGCGATTACTTTAGCTAGAAAGCAGCAATCGGGGCAACTAAAAAATCGTTCCTGGGTATATTTGTGCAGAACACATTTGTTCAGTAGCAGCCCTCCAGCTTGCATGGTGAATGCTCCACAATCTTTGGAAAAAATTGGTCATGTGTTTGCAAAAACTACATTTTTTATGATAGCAGCCTACAGGATAGCAGTTGGAAGACGATCATGCGTCGGATAATTTGTCCCTGTGGGACCTTCAGATCGACGCCCTTAGTTTGATTTTACGGCTTGCGTAATTGAAGAAATTTTGGATTATTTGATTTCTGCAAAAATGACAAGTTTTCGACGCCAAAACAAGAAAGAAAATCGGCTATATCTCACGGAAGAGAAAAGTTAGAAACTTGCTTTAAAAAGCAAAAATGTGAAGCTCAATGAGATCTTTCGAATGAATATAGTCATAACTGTATAGCCGCTGCCAAACGTTCAGAAATTGGGAAAAACCACTCTGACCGGAAATTCGAATTTTTGAATCGGGATTGCGCGGAGGGTGTTAGAACGCTAAAAGAACTTATTTCGGAAAGTTTCATCAAATTTCATCTTGGTTCACGCCGCCAAATAACAATATGTGCCCAAAAGGAATCACCACCTTAAACTTAGCGTGACGCAAGGTTGACGCAAATCTGAAAACCAAAAAACCCTGCCTAAGGGTTCACATTCATTAGACAAAATGTTGCTCACTTCAAGGACTTTCGCATCAAAGTTACCCAATCCAGTATTATATGATAAGATATTACAATTCTTAAACCAACAATAAAACGAAGCTCTAGTTCGATAACACATTCAAGTGTAAAAATCACAACATATTTACACGATAGAGTATCCAGAAGGCAACAGGTAAAGCGGGCAGGACAGTCATTCAATTTCAGTTTTACAAATTTAATTTCGCTTTTCTATAATTAAAATGGGGCACACCTAACCTAAAATTCACATAATTTTTCTACAATGTAAATGTAAATCTATAAAAATTTCAAAAATACTGCGATCTAGATTTCGAAATCTCTTCTCAAGTCAACAGCACAGGATAACGTAACACAATATCCTACACAATCAAAAGCTATAAATGTCTATGCAATAATGTCTAAAAGATCTACTAATCAATGTATCATGAAGAGGTTAACATTGGTTTCCAGTCATCAGTAGCATTTCTAAAACATTACAAATTATTAAACGAAAACTTTTGGCCTGAACAATGTACAAAAGGTTCACGTTCTCTGCTTGCTACTGCTCGATCATTTTAGTCTGCAAAATAGAAATTTGTACGTATAGGTATAAATTAAGGAATTTGTCCTGGTAGTAGGGAAAACAGAAACTAAAAATTGTCGAATAGACAGAATGGCAACACTATTTATGGCACAAGATGGGGTCAGTAGGCGCTTAAGGGCTTTTTTGATAGTAAAAACAATACACAAATGAGCTATCTTGCACAAACCTTTTCACCGCATCAACTGAGATATGTTTTCCATTTCTCATGAGCTCAGCAATTTGGGCCACAGCCGGATCTTTACCTATGGAAGCAGCTGCAACTAATTGTCCATTCCTAAAAATATCGATTCGATTAACAGTAGTAATTATATGGTTTTTACATTATGAAAATACTTTACTACTAAATAAAATACTTGAATTATTATGACTGAGAAGTGAGAACAAGGGTACGTACAATACGACCTATCTCAATCTCAATACAATCACTCTCGTACAATGTCTCAATCAATCTCGTACAATAATCTCAATACGACCGAAAAGAGAAACTCATAAAACCAGAAATAATAGAGCCAGAATGAACTACAGCTAAAACGATTAAAAACAAACAAAGCCTGTAGGAATAATTAAATTCAAGTCAAGCTTTACATTTCTACTGCACAAAAGTTAAGTTTTACTTGAAATAATAAGCAACAAAAGCAAGGCCAGGAACGTCTCCGTGCAATATGCAGTCATCGTAGCCTGCACCATAGCCTGCAAACAAATACAAATGTGTCAGAATTAAATACACGATATAGTAACGACTAATAAGGCCAGCGACCCTTCATGCAAAGCTATAAGCTGGGAAGCTACAGAAGCGTAATCTCCAGGAATAGTGCACACTGACAAAATACGAAAAAGAAATTGTCATCTCTATTTAACAAAGTAGAAGCGCTGCATTGGAGCCCAATCTAATACAAATAAATATTCCATATTAATCGTGAGGCAAATAATTGACCAAAATGTGAGACAACGACATAAGAGTGGAGCAAATCTTACCAGCATATCTGAGACTTTTGCCAAACATAACTGACCAAAAGAAAGGAACACTATGACAAGGCTCGTTAGCTTTCGTGATGCTAAGGGCTGCAGTTCGACCTAAACAAAACGAAAGGCCTAGCTATTTAATTAATTTAAACTATTAAAAGCAACTCAAGGAATTAGATCTATTGTGTCCGACTATTTTCACCATTTTTATTTCTAATGCTAATGCTGATATTCTTAACCCCGGAATAAGTGAATCCAACATTGTTAAAATCAAACTTTGGCAGAATAACAGACGTAGTCTGGCTTTTTCCTAGGCAAAAATTTCTGGGGGGGGGCAGTCTGGGGGGGCGGTCCCCCCCCAGGTCTGGGGGGGCACAGATTTCTGGAGGGGGGGAGAAAATTTTTCAAAAATGCTTAAAAATAGCTGTTTTGCTGCTGAGCTAAAATATGAACTATTTTTAACCTCCATTTAAGCTTAAAATAGCTAAAAAAATGCTTGTGTAAACATCCGGCGAAGCCGGAAAATTTTTCAAAATTTACCCTCAAAACCCTATTTTTCTGGGCACTTTAAAGTTCTGTGGGGGGAAGGCCCAAATCCTGGGGGGGCGATTCTGGGGGGGGGGCGACCCAAGTCTGGGGGGGGGGGGGGCGAAATTCTGGGGGGGCCGCCCCCCACCCCACCCCCCTGTAGGAAAAAGCCAGGTAGTAGTCTTAGGCAATAGTCTTCGTTCCAATCCTTCGTAAGCACAAAATTGAAAAATGAAGTGAAGTGAGTCCTAAGTTACAACAAATTGTTATGAAATGAAAAGTTTGCAAAAGGAATCAGTTTTCAAGAACCTGTCGGAAATTTAGATCTGTTTTTCAGCATATCCCGAGTTACAAAACTAACACTAAATAGCAAATATTACCATGCTTCAAAGCCATCTGCCAATGCTGAACATTGGAAGGTTTGTTACCAAATGTGGCCAACGGAAAGCTAACAATGTCTCCACAGGCGTAGACGTTGGATATGTTCGTTCGCATGAACTGAAACAAAGTTTCGCAAAAATATCCAAAATTGTCTGTCTCGTCGGACCAATTTAACTTTATCCCCCCCCAGAACCCCAATTAAACTTTATCCCCCCCAGAATTAAAACCTGCCTGAAAGCACTAATTCAGTGTCACATTGTGTTTTATTGCATTATTTATTGTATGGCTTCATATTGGAGGCTAATGAATTAAAAAATTTAAAATTTTAAAATTTTTTTTAACATTTTAAGTTTTAGTTTGGTAAGGGGGGACCAAGGGGAAACGAATAATTTTTTGAAAAACATTTGCTGAAAACTAGCATACAGGGGTTTTCGGTGGCGCTGAGCACGAATCTGACATCAGTTTTTCAATTCAGCTTTTCGTTAGCTCAGTATAGGCTAAACTTGTAAGCTTAACATGTAAGCTTATATATACTGAGCTAACGAAACGAAATAACTTTATTCAAATTGTGTTCATCTTCTGATGGAACAACTTCTAATGACTACTAAAAGGACGCCAAGTACACATTGTTTCCCTTTTACACAAATTTTGATTGCTGACCCCAATTTAACTTTATCCCCCCCAAACTAGTTGGGGGGGGATAAAGTTAAAGAGATCCGTCTCGTCTATTTCTTGGTCTTTTTCTGTCAGAGTGACTTTTCAAGAAATGCACAAGTATTACGAGCAAGCTTATAACATTCCGCAAAATGAACTTCCATTTTTGTGACAAAATATTGTAATAAACTTGCTAGCAAAAGATGACTTTTCTCAGCAGGATAACGACAAACAACATTGTTCTGTTTACATAGACTGCAGTATTTTCATTGATAAATCTTTTTATTGAACGTTATTTGTACGTATGTATACAAACTGCAACTCTGTTTTAATCATTCAGTAAAATTGGCGGGCATTTGGCGCTCGTTATACATTTTGAAAATCACGCGCACATTTTTCCACTGATTAGTATGAATAGTATACGCTTTATATTTCATATTCTAGTAATATGATAATGTATAGTAAGGTGTCTTTTCTACGCATCTACACCAGTGTGTGAAACAGGCAGCCTGAATTCACCAATCACATTGACAACTTTGTGTTACGCACAGAGAAAATTTAAACAAGACTGGCCAATGGGAAACTCATCAACTCAGCTTCATAGCTTCATTCAATCTAATACATTAAGTTTGTTTGTTGTTTTCCGGCGGAAAAGCACCTAGCAAGACTGACTGCTACCACCACAAAAAGCTTCCACAAAGGAACAAGTCTAGTTTTACGGAATCGAACCACAGGCCCTACTCGCAGGAATCGAACTATACGTTCCGCACGCCACCACTGCTCTTGATTGCTCCCGCTTGGGTTTCGGCCTTTAACCTACGCATGACCACGAATCCTCCAATGACTACGCAACTGGCTGGCCGTATTGTCTTGTTGGTCCAACTACATAAGACAAACGCAACCTTACTGCGATATACAGAATTTGGCCATATGGGTACCATGCATCAAGCCCATACAAAGCTAGTATGGGATCCGGCCTCTTGGCCAGGGTACCTAAAAAGAATAAAAGATAAGCCAGAAACCATCAAACTTAGTGACCCGGTTAACGCCGGCCACCTACTTACATTAAGCTGGCTTCTCTTTCTGTTTTGGAGAATAACATCTCAGAACGATAGTGGCTCGCTATCCGTCAGTTGCTCAGCCAGGAAATCCTTGGCGAGCGGAAAGACACTAGCAATCGCGGTGATACGGACAAGCCAAAAGCCTATTATCAGGGTATTCCGCCCCTGTTCTAAAAACAGGTGGGGAGCAAAACCCGCTTCCTCATCAAGACTTCGTGGTGGAGGTATAGATTCATCGGACACCAAAACCCCTGGGAGAAGTCCTAGAATTGCTGTTAGCCAGCCGTACTTGATCCACACAAAAAGCAATACAAAAGACAATATGTTTAAGCTGATAATACCTTACCCCCACCCATCGAAGCTGGCCTGCCCCAAATGTCCTGACTACCAATTCACAGGGGCCAAAAATCATGTCCCCTCGCTGAAGCGGCATCTGCAATTACAACATGCTCTTCACATTACAGTAAACTACACCTGCCTCTTTTGTAAACAAGAAGCAGGTAGGTTGCCGTCTGAGCATACCCAGTCGTGCTCACAGCGTACAGACTATGACGACCCAACCATTAGTGTTATATCCAAATTCCAGTGTGATCAGTGCAGCTTCAGTTGCTCGTCAGGCAACGGCTTGGCTAGCCACAAGCGACACCATCAAAATAATGACCGGAAGCTCATGAACAATAAGGACCAAGATAGACTGAATTTCACAAAAGCGGTCCAAAACGCTAAGGCGTCAGTAAGACCGCTACAAACAACGAAGAGAGATTCCAATAACAACTCTGTCAAAACTGATTCCGATGAAGATCAATCTGAACAAGAGATCGTCAACGTTGTCTCCTCGGAGAACATCAACATACCCTTCACTATGCCCGACTTTGATGACCCTGAAACAGCAGAGAACTTTAACGCCCTGATCAATTCAGATTCTGAATCCGTCGAAAAACAAAAGGTTGAATCGCCACAAACTCATGCCGCCAAACATAGAGCCGCCATAGACGATTCCGCCATTTATCCGACGCGAAGACTCTGTACCATTGCCGGAATCGACATATATGACACTGACTTAGCTGCGGCTGAGCCAGGAAACTGGTTCACAGACTCCCTCATTGACGCATTTCTTAGGGTCTTGGTCACTCCCAACCCTGAATGGGGGTGTGCTAGCTCATTTCTGACACAAAAAGTCAGTAACACGCGAGAAGCGAGATGGACTGATGCAATCCCTTTCGCAAAACAACAGATCGAATCTGAAAACCTTCTTGTGCCGATGCACGTTCGCTCTAACCACTGGCAGCTACTGGCCGTTCACTTCAAGGAGCGTTCTGCCAAGATTTACTGCCCCCTCAACAATCCAGATTTTGATCTGGCGAAGAGGATCCTCCAAGTCCTCATCGCTGCCAACAATGAAGCCAGCCAAGTCGACCTGAGCGACTGGTGTGTCCAACCCCTTACAGGACCCATCCAGTCTGCTGACGACTGTGGTCCTTTTGTCTTATTAATGGCTTCCTCCCTTGTCCACGAATCTGAACCAACATTTGACTCAACAAATGCTACCCACCTACGGCACTCGCTTCGTAACCAAATACAAAGCCGTACAGAGGCACCCCCAACGGAGAACATGGGTCCCCCACCACAAACTCCTCCGAATTCCTTCCCTTCCAACCATCCTCCGCACAAAGATAGCGATTCAGGAAAACAGAAGGAAGTGCGACAGATAGATGAATTCATCCGAGAAATAACAGATTGCGCAGACTCGGATGGATCCTACTTCGATCAAATTTGCGGGAATATCGCACAGGAGATTTTCGCAAAATTTGGCCCCAAACAGAATGGCAAACAAAATAGCCATCCTAAAAAGCCAAGAAATAGCGCTAAGGAAAATACCATAGGAACCCAGAAACTCCGAAGATTATTCTACTTCAACAGAAAACGGGCTGTAGAAAGAATCATAGGCCGAACAAGTCCGGACTGCAAGATTCCATTGGACGATATCCATGACCATTTCTCCAACAGTATGGGAACCCCATTCAACCCGAAATGGGAAGACGCTCCAGCAGTCTTCAAATCGCTGCCCCAGGCTACCGATAACGCCCTTTTACTCCAACCTTTTACCCCACAAGAGGTTAAATCTAAACTGAATCACCTCTCAAACTCAGCGCCCGGGCATGACCACATTACCTATTCAATGCTCAGGAAATTCGACCCAGCTGCTGAGCTCCTAACGGTAATGTATGAAAAGTGCAGATCTACTGGGAGGATCCCGACCTGCTGGAAAAAGGCAAGATCTATCATGATCTACAAAAAAGGACCTGAAACGGATCCCTCAAACTGGCGACTGATTAGCCTCCAGCCTACGCTATATCGATTATACGCTGCCCTCTGGGCCGCCCGAATATATAAATGGGCAAAGAGCAGTTCACTTCTCTCGGAACCTGCTCAGAAGGGTTTTGGCCCTTATAGAGGGGTCAGCGAGCATAATTTCCTACTGCACTCAGCGCTTCTTAAGGGCAAAAGGAAAGGAACAACGGCAGCAGTCGCATGGCTGGATTTGGCTGATGCATTTGGCTCTGTTCCTCATGAACTGATCTTGAAGTCGCTGCAAGCCATGGGCATGCCGATGGAATGTCTACAAATTATAGAAGATTTCTACAACTCGGCGACCATGAGCATCTCCACAAAACAAGGTGAAACTGAAGAAATCATGATTCAACGAGGCGTAAAACAAGGCGATCCCTGTTCTCCTATCCTCTTCAACCTCGCCATAGAAATTCTGCTTAGAGCGCTGGACAGTGCCAAAGAAAGCCATATGAACATCCACCAGAATTCGATTGGCTTTCTGGCCTATGCCGACGACATAGTCATCATGTGCCCGGAAAGCCAATCATTGCAAAACCAGTTGAACACAATTAGTAAAATTGCTGAGTGGGCAGGCCTAACCTTTAAACCAAGCAAGTCGGGAACCGTTACAATCACTGGTAACAAAGTGGTTTCCAAGGAGTATAGGCTGAGTGACGCCACCCTCCCTATTCTCAAAGATGGAATGTCCTACAAATATCTCGGAGTCCACGAAGGAAGCCATGTTGATCAGTCACCTACGGATGTCCTAACTCTGTGCCTCAACGATGCAAGAAAACTTTTTGAAAGCGACTTGATGCCATGGCAAAAACTAGTGGCCTACAAGTCCCAGATCTGCCCTCGCCTCAGCTTCCTTCTACAAAACACGGATTTTCCAACTACATCCGACCTATCCGATTTTGATACGGCCATCAAAGCCCTGATTAAAGCCCACATCTTGGATGCCCGTGCAGACATACACGATGGCTACCTTTATGGATCCCCTTTGATAGGGGCCATGGGACTCACGGAAACTAGGCTGGACCATGCCATCCTCCGGATCGCCAGATCCCTGCAGCTACTCTGGTCAAATTGCCCCCTGACTAGATCTGTTGCTCAGAACCAATTGAGGGAAGCTGCCGCGGCTACGATGTATAAGCCTGCAGAAGCTATAGCAAGAAACCTAAACCCAAAGCAACAGCTCAACGATACCTCAGCGGCTGGAATCTGCAACTACCTAAACAGCAAAGTGAACATCCACTCCAACGCCATTGGAGGGACACAATGGGTTACTTTGCGTAAGGATTTAAAGTTGCTGGCTCCCTATTGTGGTCTAATTGCTGTGCCGCATGGGGACTTATTCCATCTGTCCGTCCATATGCTGGGTCAGAGTCAGCCAATCAGAATCGGCGAAGAAGGGGTCCGTGGTGTGGTTCCTATACTCCGTAGGGCCATTGGTGCCTACCACAGCGAGCGACTACTCAAGGCCCCTTCCCAAGGCAGAGTACTAGCCACTGCTCTACCAGGTACGGACCAAGGCCACTTCCTTTCTACTGGAAAAGGACTACGGCTCAGGGACTACTACTTCATTCATAGTGCGCGCCTTAACTGCTTGCCTGTGAATGCCGTCAGACAGAACAAGCAGTGTAGGCGATGCCCCGCCAGGCTAGAATCCCTTGGCCACATCCTCAACGCCTGCCTGCACTACAATGGCACGTTGTACACCAAGCGACATGATGAGGTCCTCAACCACATCGTCGATGCCATCCCAAAATCCAATCGAACCATACGGTTAAACAAACAACTGCCTACAGTGAAGAGCAAGGCCCGGCCCGATTTGGTCATTGAGGACACCGAAACCAACTCTGTCTTCCTCCTGGACGTCTCCATAGTCGATAGTAGCTATCCAAATGCGTTTGTATTTTCCAGGAACCGAAAAGTGGAAAAATACAAGAAGGAAGCGAACGACTTGAGAAAACAGGGGAAGACCGTGTTTCTTGATGCCATCTTGGTTGGATCGCTCGGCATATGGGACTCTGCCAATGAGTCAGCCTTACTGCTTACGGGGATGAAACGAAAGGCCCTGAAACCTCTACGTCAGAAATGCATCTCGGCCGCCATTAGAGGATCCACAGAAATCTGGTATCAACATATTATTGGGCCTTTGAAGTCAACTTCTCACCCCAAAACTAGACCGCTGGCTAAGCCTAGAGCCTGCGATCAACCGCCCCGGACACGCTACCCCGCCTTCATCAAAGCTGGAGGCTCATCCTACCCTGAACGTCAGCAATCAACTGGATGCCTCATGGTATGCCTAACTGGATCGTCCAGGAAAGTGCTGCTCAAACCCATACTCCCAGACACGTCCAAGATCCCAAGCCTCCTCCCAGAACTAGAACAATGTCGACGAACAAATGGCTCGGCTACCCTTAGTCGCCAATCCAAGACAGCGGTAGCCACCCAAGGTGCCAATCGGGAAAACGATATCCAGCACCTTTTTGACCTTATCCGTGGCCTTAAGAATAGCCAACCATCGCACAATGGCCTATCCAGACCAGGGGAAAACTTCGACAGACGCTGGCCCCCGCCATACCGACACAGGCCATGGTTCAGCAGATCAGATTTCCTCAACAGCGAGTGGACCGATCGTCTGCAGTATCGAAGAAACAATGTTAAATAATGACTGCTTGTGTTTTATAATTTGTTCATATCATATGCCTTTGTTTTGCATATCCAAGGCCGTGGGGAAAGGCAACCCCGTTAGGGCAAATCTGTATCGTGAAATTGCCTGTATGTAGTATTAGTTTTGTGAAATTAAACACATGGCTCGCACTAAGCAAACCGCACGCAAATCAACCGGAGGCAAGGCCCCACGCAAGCAATTGGCCACAAAGGCTGCGCGTAAGAGTGCCCCTGCTACCGGCGGTGTCAAGAAACCCCATCGCTATCGGCCCGGAACCGTTGCTCTGCGTGAGATCCGTCGCTACCAAAAGTCCACTGAGCTCCTGATCCGTAAGTTGCCCTTCCAGCGCCTGGTTCGTGAGATTGCCCAGGACTTCAAGACCGATCTCCGATTCCAGTCCTCAGCCGTGATGGCCCTTCAGGAAGCCTCAGAAGCCTATCTGGTTGGCCTGTTCGAGGACACCAATCTCTGCGCCATCCACGCCAAACGTGTCACCATCATGCCTAAGGACATCCAGCTGGCACGAAGAATCCGTGGCGAACGGGCTTAGACTGTTCCGCTAGAGATTTGAAGCTTAACAACTCATCACTTATCCCAACTGCCCTTTTAAGGGCAACCATTTTGAATAGAACCTGTTCTTTGTATGTACTAATGGCCCTAGGGAGTTACTGTAGTCAACGCTTGACAGAGCTTGCAGGTGGCAAGGCTCCTAGCAACATAAAAATCCAGCGGCCGAATAAACATGCTTCTATGGGAGTCCCAGTACGATTCAGAAAAGACTGCGTTCAGAAATTAAATTACTTCACTATTTTTATTATGTTAAAATTTATGCCTATTCAAAAGAAGCAATTTTGTAACTGTAATTTCAGACGCGTAATTACGTAGCATTTTTCACTGAGACCATCGGAAGGAACTCGTTAGAGGCAACATCGGAAATGTGTACGGTATTTTTCAAAATTTGCTTTTTCACACAGACAGCAGCCATTTTTTACCTCGTCTACAACAATAAACATCCGTTCATCCAAGACAATTGGTGTCCTTTGAAGAAATTCCGTGGTAGGATTAACTCCTAAAGACAAAAATAAACCTTACATAAATAACAAGCAAAAATAAGCCAAATAAATAATATTAATAATAAATCATAAATAATGAGTATCAAATAGTAAATAATAATATCAAATCAAATAGTAAATAATAATATCAAGGCGATCTTCACACTTTGCCATTTAATGCAAATCTAGCTAGCAATCTAGATCAACTTGCACATTATTGAAAGAAAAACTTGCAAACCTTTCAAACAACAATGTAAATTTCAAGACACAATTTCATTATTCAAGTAATGATATCAGCAAGATAAAATTCTGATACCAATGCCTGCTACACAGAGATCGGCATCCAAAACCTGTCCGTCGTCCAGAACAACTTTTTTCAAACATCCATCCTCCCCTTCAAACTTTGCCAGAGTTCTGCCCATGACAAAATTTACTCCTCTCGATTGAAACAACTGAAACAAAACGCATTGGTTTGTTGTCATCACTGGATGCGACGAGCAGAAACACACTTGGATGAATCCAAGAAATACGTACGGTTTTATGTCTCGCTGTAAAATAACGCGATTTCCGAAATTAGCGCGACATAATGAACAAAATGCATCATGCGGAAATGTAGAACGTAGAACTAAATCCGTTAAAACAGTATGATAATACACCTGCATTAAAGCTTTTCCAATATCAGGACCCAGAATACGTTCGAACGGCACCCGACTAGTGCTGACAACCGTTACTGAGGCAGCTTTTTTGGATAATGACGACGCCTCTTCCATGCCTAGACGAACAGAAGCACAATTTGAGTTTCTAGGGTTTAGAATCATTTCCGTAGGAAAGTCGATGAAAAACCCCATCAAATTCTAAGCTTTCCAGTTGGGGATGATAAAGTAGGAATTGGTTACTCTCCGCCGTAGTGGGAAGGGGGAAGGTCAAAGTGGAGAGGGAAGATCCAAAAGTGAGGGAGCCTAGAGACTGAGCTAAAAATATAGTAAAAAAACTAGCCAAGCGCTCAAAAATAGAGTATTTACAACAAAAAATCCAGCGAAGCCAAAGAAAAAAATCTTTTGAATTTGGCAATTTTTTGGCATTTCACGATGAGAGGAGGAACACAACAACATTAAGGGTGAGGCCGAATAAGTGGGCACAGGCGGGGCATCCCGTGGTTGTTAAGAAACCAATTACCAATGAAAGAAGATCCAAAAATCACAACATGCTTATCAATGGAGGCGGCAGCTATGTTTCGTCCATCGGCAGGAGTTCTTAGATAGAAGATATTTTTCAGCTCTGAACCGGGAGAATTGAAAGTCCTAGGGCTAAAATAAACAAGACTGGTGATTATAGCATAGCACAGCTGGGGGATCAAGTAAACAATCTCCTCCCAAAATTCCCAAGTAAACTATCTCCCCCCCAACGCTTTATCTCACTCATATCATAACTTGACCGAATTGGTTAAAACTTTGTGTGGGGCATTCCAACACGTCTGGTTGCTTGGTAACAAAATTTTAAATTTTTAAAAATTTTAAATTGTAAGTTTTTCAAGGGAACCAAGGGGAACAAAAAATGTTTTGTCCCCGATTTTGCTGAAAAGTTGTGGTTTCCACGATCACAGAACACGAATCTGAAATCCATTTTCGATTCATCTTTTCGTTAGTTTCGTATAAGCTTACATCTTAAGCTTACTACTTTTAGCTTACATTGAACTAACGAAAATGTGAATCGAAAAATGGATTTCAGATTCGTGTTCTTCGACCCTGGAAAACCATAAGTTTTCAGCAAAATCGGAGACAAAAATTTTTTGCTCACCCTTACAAAACTTAAAAATTTAAAATTTTTAAAATTTTAAAATTTCATTATCAATCTAGCAAATATACGTAATAATATGTTGGAATGCACCCACACAAATTTTGAGCTAAATTGGTCAAGTTTTGAGGACCCCCCAACAGTTCAAGGAATGTGTGGGGGATTTTTATAAAAATATGCCAAAAATATTTCTTATAGCATACACTGTAAAAGTTAATTTTTATCACAAAATAGGCAGAATTTAGTGGTCAAAAAGGCAAAAAAATTAGTAAAAATCTCCGGCCAAGTCGAAACATTTAGAAAATTTGGCCTTCTGAGCGAACTTTTCAGGGAAAAATCTGGCATCAAAAGGGTGAAGGTTGGTGCCAACACCCCCTTACACTAGAATAAGCCCAGATATACGTATATGGAACTCTGCTCTTAGTTAATGATAAATTTGTAGGTACCTGCCACCGGTGGCAATGACTAAATGTTTGTATGTGAATTCACCGTTACGATGGAAAACTTTCTGTGTCCCTGTATCAATGTCAGTTACCTAAACAAAACTTTGGGCTTAAAAAGACACTTATGCATCCACCCGCATAACTAGTCCTATACCTTTAAAAAACCAGTTTGACCGAAGAAAAGATGAAGAAAATCACAGAAATTAGCACAATTTTCTACATACCACTGGTAACAAAGGACAAGGTTAAGGGCATACTTCACAATCGGTTAAGACTTCAATGTCAGCCTGCTCATAAAATTCTGGAGTGCGCAGTAAAATGCTCGATTCTGGAATATCAGCGGCCTAAACAGACAAAGGCAATAGTTGGAAGTTGGAACAAAACAATGCAAGAGTGATATAATGTAGTTGTACTTCCAGCAGCTTTAGGTAATAGACACGCAAAAATAGAAAGCGTTTGATTAAAAAATTAGCATGAAGTCTACGTTATCGTGGCCTTTATCGATCGTAAACGTTTTGGTGAAGCAAAAAGGCCGTAAAAAATTACGGAATCATGAATGTACGCAAACTGAAGCAGAAAAATCCAAACCTTGCTTAGTTTTGGTCTGTCATAAGGCAGAGCAGATTCTTTGCATAGTAGAAGAATTCTACCGTTATAGTTTTCCTGACGCAACGTTTCAGCACAAGCCAAACCAGCAGCTCCTAAAAATAAATGGCAATTGCGTGTGAGAAAATGTTTCAAATGCCATAAGAAGTCATTTTAGCTGTATACAACCGTTACACTGCTGTGGTAGGGATTGCATTTGGGAAAAGGGGAAATATCTAAGAAATTCCTTGGGAGTTAAAAACAACCTAACGCTGCAACTATAGTATGTCGACATGCTAGTGACAACGCTCACGGAACACTAGTATCAGTCTAGCAGAGTGGTCGGTATATGAGAGCACCTAACAGTATATATGAGATGTGTTTGTTGCCACTTAAGTCCCTACCTAATAGCAGCTATGCACTTGGTTTATGCTAATTCATATTTTATATTGATAATTTATGATTTTTATATTTATAGTTTTGGTGGAGCCTCTCTTTCGGAGTCATTAAGCTTATCGTGAAGTATATATCCCTGGTTTTTTGCATGTTGCTAGCCTTGGTTAGCCCGGGCGAATCGGGTGATGGTTCTGCCCAGGCTGTACCGCCTTCACCGTCTATCCCCTCAATGACTTTAAATAGGAAAACTTCAAGTAAGTAGGAAATAATTTAGTGTGTTCTTTCTCCAACTTGGGCCAGCAAACGTTGTCAAAAATAGGATTTGACACCAAACGATGACGAAATATGACCTTATATAGGAAGGAACTAATCGCTGAAAAGTCAAAGAAACTAGTAGATGTCTCAGATTTACAGCCCTTTTCACCTATGTAGGATTTGTAATACAATTCTACAGGCGAAGTGTTGACATGTGAAATTGTAAATGTTATATGAAATCTTGTTTTGTGGGTACAATTGTAGCACCACAATTACAATTCTGAATATGTGTGTTTCATAGCTACAATTGTGGAACAATTTGTCTACAATTGTGGGTTTATGAAACGCAAAACTATTTACAATTGTAGAGCTACAGGTGTAGCCATTGTTTTATGAAACTGAAAATTTTCTACAATTGTAATTACAATTCCTACAATTGTAGAGCTACAGGCCTGGCAATTGTTATATGAAACCAAATTGACTACAATTGTAGGAATGGTAGTCTACAATTGTTTTATAAAATAGGCCCCTGGATTCTAGTATGTTTTACTAATTTCTTAAGTTTTTCATGAAAAGTTGACCAGTTTTGAATTTCTTAGTGTTGTGCACCGGCTCTGTCCAGACCGGCTGGTCGGCCCAAGTCCACAGTGGGCCGGCCAGCCGGCCGGTGGCCGCAGGCCGAGAACAGGCCGGCCGGCCGGTGACCAGCCGGCCAGTCATATACAGGGCGACCGACCGGCCAGTGACAGTTTCTGAGGCCTACCGCCTGTTAAACCTGTTAAATCTTGCCTCGAAAACTATCAAATATCTTATATTTTTACTTGTGTTTTGGATAGTTGGCGAAAAGTGGCACCGGCCCACCGTCCGGTAAAGGCTAGTTTACCGGCCGGCCGACCGGCGTCGCGAGCTGGCCCACAAAAATTGGGTCTGTGAACAACACTATTCTTCTGTACCAGACATTTTATTGCATTTTTTTAAAAATGACGAACTTGTCAATTTTGATGATTAATTTGTCATAAAGTAAGCAAATTTATGCAAGGTCGTAAATCCCCGCGAAATTTTTTCAAAAGTCTGGGAACATGTCCCTGGGATTGTAGGACGCGAATACATTCACTTTTGCGTTTAAAGACATGTTCACTAGATTCGAATTCCAGCTGTTCAACACGTTTCATCCATATTTAAGAGTTCACAAGATTAGTGCATCAAGCAAAGAAGCAAGGAAGGGTACAAGTACCGTCATGAGAACCGGAATTTTACACTCATTTATCCTAATCAGCCTTCCGCGTGTCGTTCCATTTCCGTTACCGGTACGTATGCTTATCAGCCTCCCTTTTCCTTTCCTGATTCCTTCATTCCGTCCAAATATAATATTCCATTTATTTGTAACAATCTTCGTACAAAAAGGAAGAACGTGAAGCTGCTAGCAATGCTGGATTGAACGGATATCAACAAGAACTATCTTCTATTACCTCCTCCAACAATAACAACTGCAGATTCAGCACTGCGATCTCCACACCGCCCCATCGTTTTCCTCCGCTTTGCAGTGGCTAAGCTAGATTTAGTGGCTCGCACGAACACCATTCCATCCTTAACTTCTGTCTGAAATGAAAACATACAAACCAGGGCAGCGCTGCCTAAGGTCCTCCTAAAGCTAAGAGCGCTCCTAAGTTTGATGGTCAGTTAGGAGAATTGTGATCTTGAAGCAGGGTATTTAGGAGAATGTTTTGCAACACAGCCCTGGTTACGTAACCACTTGGTCGGGCGGGCCGTCCTCAAGCAGTAATGGATACCATATTCACAAAAGGTGAAATCACTCATCAACCCTGTGGATAATTGGTGATCCCTCATAGGATGGAGGAAAACGAAAAATGTTATGTAATGTAAATTTTTCGTCACCAAAGGCTTTAATGCTGGGTTATAGCGACAGATCTGAAGATCTTCTTCCGGGAGGGGTTATCCATCGCCATATCCAGACCTCCAACAGCAGTTTAGGTTTAGATAAACTATTCATGACTTTGTTATCTTTCTTATTTATAATTCCACAGAGCACCTTTCTACCGGACTAACTGGATTACATTTAACTATCAAATCTGACTGACCCCCATGTTGTAACCTCCTGGATGAGTTGCCGTGAATAGACTAATAGATCAAGGTAAACAGATGTGCTCCGCTGAAGGGGGAGATAACAGACTCCATAAACTCCGATCCAAAATAAAGAAAGGACTAACTGTAAGTACATACGTACTTATACGTATGTACGTATTAAGACTACATACTACCGATCGCAGTCATCAGTATTCATTGAGTTTACATAACCAACCTCAAATTTAGGTAGACTGTCAAGGCCAGGAAAGTCTTCGATGTCGCCAGTATCCACTCTGAAACAAGCCCCGTGCCACGGACAACGAACTATCCCATTGCAATAAGCACCTACAACAGTAAACCGTACAAACAATAGCGAAGTCAAAATCATCATCCATCAAAATACGGGAATTCATTACATATACAGACTTAATGTAGGATTAAACTGGCTTTTTCCTAGGCAAAATTGCTGGAAAAGGAAGTCTGCCCCCCTCCGGTCTGCAGGGGAGGGGCGCGAAAATTTTTTCCAAAAAACGCTTATAAAATAGCTATTTTTTGGCTGCTGAGTTAAAAATTAACTATTTTTAACTTAAATTTAAGCTTAAAATAGCTAAAAACTGTAGCAAAATCAGTAAAGATAGCCTAAAATTGACTAAAAATAACAACAAAAACATAAAATTAAAAAAATTGCTCAAAAGTACGTTTACAAACGATGTACCTTTCGCCAAGGAAGCACCATAGTGGGTACATTTTGCTCCGATAGCAAAGAAAGATTTATCTTTTATTAACAGAACAGAAGTACCATCGATGTCTATCTGTCTCATCCTGAAACAATGAGTACACACCAAAAGACATGCCACGCTTGCGGTATGTATGTAATGTATATACATACACAGGTATAAGCCGAGTGTAATAATGGATGTATATATTTACCAACTTGATTTATAAGTACAGTCTACCGCACTCAACAGTACGTATATATAGCGTCGTACCAAAATCAAAACGTATATATATATATAAGTCACTCTTAAGGCCAAATTGTATATAGAGGTACAAAATGATGTCTAACGGGCGGCTACAGTAAAAAAGCAAGTTATGGCCTGAAAACGCAGTTTTTTGCGCAATTACGCAATTTTTACTGAAATAAGCAAAAAGTTTGGACCGTTGCGCCACAATATGCAGAAACTTTTGAGCTGGAGCCAAAGCCCAAAATATTTAGAAATCACCTAATTTTTAGCTAGGGAGCTACCACCCCCGGACCCCCTGCATTGCTTGGCTTCCACGGCGTCATCAATCTGACCTGGGGACTAGTGGCCCTGAAAGACACGAAGGGACTGGTTTTTGACACGGAAGAATATATTCGGTTTTAGGAAAACATTTACACAGAGGGCAATTTTGTAACGTCAAAGTGCACTCTCCCCGAAACCAGATGCAAAAATTTTATCGTTTATTCATTTCTACTTAATTTATATATCATAGGGGTCGCGGCAGCGACCCCTATAATATGTGTGAAAAGTGGCTGGAGACAGTGTAAAATAAGCTGCGCAGAAGCTGCGCAAAATCCTGCGCAGATTTCATGCGCAAATTGTAGAGCACATCGAGTTTAGTATGTCTGTGAAGTTTCAGCCCCGTATCACTTACCGTTAAAAAGTTGTGCCCCGGACCGGTTATGGCGGCGATGTTTTTTTTCCGGTTTCTCCTATTTGATGGTTGTATTGTACATAATGTTCGCCGCTTTCACGTGATCTGCAGCGGTGGGCCAACCTAAAGGGCTATGGGGTCTGGTAGTACCCTCTAAAGAATTTAAGAATCACAACTTTTTTTGCGCCGCAGCTGCGCCACAGCGCCGCAGTGGCGCCGCAAAGTCGGCTCATAGCGAAAAGTGACCATTTTTGTGGTCGTCGCTCAGGTCGAACGTTGCGAGCTGGAGCTGATTTCTTTTTATATTCAGAAATTACATATATTGAACTAACTAACGGTCCAGGTTGCGTGTCTCTATCACTTCTCTAGCGACCACAGTGGCCCGTCAAAGATGGCGAAAATTCGAAAAATGAAAAATCGAAATTTCTCGCTATCTATTTAACTTTGAAAGCTCAAATCTTCTATACAATGGTTTTCGATGCAATGCATCGGTTTTCGATACAATGAATCGATTCCCGCAGTCAGTTTTACCGTCAGACCCACCCATCTTCTTGCTGGGCTGGTTCCACTTTGCAGTCGGGAGGGTCAAGTCGGAAACCGCTTCCTGGAGGTCCATAGTAGGCTTTACCTGGCCTCTCAAAACTTTGTCTATAGGGGTTTTCTGGTGCGCCCAGCTCATTCCCGGTATCCGTTTTGCCGTAGGACTCATCCATCTTGCTGTGCTGGTTCCACTTTGTCGTCTGGAGGGTCATGTTGGCAACCGCTTCCTGGAGGTCCATACTACGCTCTACTTGGCGTCTCAAAACTTTGTCCATAGGGGTTTTCTGGTGCGCCCAGCTCATTCCCGGTATCCGTTTTGCCGTCCGACGCACCTATTTTGCTGGGCTGGTTCCACTTTGCCGTCGCGAGGGTCAAGTCGGAAACCGCTTCCTGGAGGTCCATAGTAGGCTTTACCTGGCCTCTCAAAACTTTGTCCATAGGGGTTTTCTGGTGCGCCCAGCTAATTCCCGGTATCCGTTTTGCCGTCCGACGTACCTATTTTGCTGTGCTAGTTCCACTTTGCCGTCGGGAGGGTCAGTCGGGTGGAGGGGGTCAAGTGGTCGAAAATGAAATTTTTCAAAAGTGGTCAAATTTGGTAGCAAATGAAAGCCCTAAGCGAGCTGAGCAGCTTTTGTCATAGAACTGCGTGCTCAAAATGGCTGTAGAGTGCTGGGGTGGGGACTTAGGCGATTTTATATATAGGTCAAAAATGGAATTTTTTTAAAAGTGGTCAAAGTTGTGTCAAATGAAAGTCCTAAGCGAACGGAACAACTTGTCATGGAGCCACCCACCCAAACTGGCTGTGTCAAATAACGTCACGTGCCTATGAAACTGTTGTCTTTACTTCTTTAACCGGAATTTAAAGGATATATAGACTGACACAGCCAACACACACATATTATCCTCTTTTGTGCGGAGCATTTTTGTTACTTGTATATATATTCGATTATTCTAGCTCTTAACCCTTTCGACTAACTGGCCTTCGCTTTAGCAACTGTTTTGACACTTTCAACTTCTGGGGACGGGTGCCAGCGAACGACCGCAGCTTAATTTTAACGGAGCCGGAGTGACTTAAACTCCGTCCGGAAAATTTTAAAATTTACAGTGTGTACGTAACGTATACATATGTATTATATATATACAACTAATAAAAATGCTCCTCTTGAGCATGAAAAAATAATATAGGTGACGGCGAGATTGCAAAATCAAGAGAGGACTAGACTTGAAAATGCTTATACAATAAATATGGGACTAGGTTCAAAAACAGAAGAGGACTAGGTTGTGAGCGAATACGAACACAGCTTCGCTGAACAACCCATATTCGCGGATTGCTAAATTGGTAACATGGTAAAATTTTTATTCCTGCCGGACCTCTAATTAGCTGGCACCAGGCCAACATGGTCTCCAGAGGGCCGCGCAGACGTCCTTACACTCATATTATGTCGGGGCGTGACGGTAATATGCTAGGGTGGTAGTATATATATACGTTAGCTAAAACTTTTGTTTAATTATTTTATCATTTATTTTACAAACTTTATTTACATTTTACACTTGTAGATACAAATATTGTATGCCATTTAATTTTTTCAAATTTTGAAATTTTCTTACTTTTCCAAATAAAACAAAGAATGCGCCGCTCCGGTAGGAATTCTGCCGAGAGTGTCACACCTGAGACGTTGGTGACGTATATATGTATATAACTACTTTTGGACATTGGATGGTTCTGACTAGCGGTAGAATACTAATAACAATACAGAGAAATATATATACGCACGTGTGTCGTGTACATACGTATATATATATACGTACACAGTTTACAACTGAAAAACGGAAATGTTTTCTTTTCAGACTTCTTTCCTGAAACACAAGACCCACCCACCAACGCACACTCACTCCCCATGGTTTAAATCATTTTCAGCACATGCCAGAACCTCTATAATTTCTCCAGTACTAACCAAATTATTCTGTGAACTCATTCCTGCAGTTGGACTGGATTTTCCTAAAATATACATACGTATACTAATAAAATATAAGTATATATATTATAGCCACGAGGTGAAAAAACCACCCCATTTTGGGGGAAACTCACCCGCCTCCTGGGTCATGGGTTGGAGCTATGAGCTCCGAAATATAGCAGCAGAAAGCGCGACTTTTTCTAACCTATGTACGCAAATATCAAGTCATTTGGTTCACTCCTGCTCATTTCTTGACATTTTGAAAATGACACCTACTTTTTGGTTGAACCATCCAAGAATGCACCAAAAGTTTGGACCGATTCTTTTGACTGGGTTGAGCTAGAAACGTTTGCAAATATCTGCAATGATGGGCGATGGCAACTCTTCCTCTTTGCACACAGCAAAAACTACATCGTTCCGAATTCCGATGCACCGTTAGCCTAGCACATTGCCAAATGTGGCGGGGAAAACCCACTTTGGGGAGAAAAACCCACCCAACTTTTTTGAAAAAATTTTTCACAACCAAACAGGCACTATGACAATTTTTAAAACCTGTGAGGGGTGGGTTTATTTCCCCCATTTCGGTTTTCCCCATTGGGTTTTTCCCCCGCTACTTTTTGCATTATACCTCGCTACTTTTTGCATTATATATAAACAAGTAACAAAAATGCTCCGCACAAAAGAGGATAATATGTGTGTGCTGGCTGTATCGTATATATATATATATCCTTTAAATATATAATAAATATAAATAGGTATATATATCCTTTAAATTCCGGTTGAAGAAGTAAAGACAAAAGTTTCATGGACACGTGACGTTATTTGGCACAGCAAATATTGGTGGATGGTTCCATGTCAAAAGTTGCTCAGCTCACTTAGGGCTTTCATTTGATACCAAATTTGACCACTTTTGAAAAATTTTATTTTTGACCCAAAATCGCCTAAGTCCCCACCCCACCCCACCACAGCACTCTACAGCCACTTTGGGTACGCAGTTCTATGACAAAAGTTGCTCAGCTCGCTTAGGGCTTTCATTTGGTACCAAATTTGACCACTTTTGAAAACTTTGATTTTTGACCGAAAATCGCCTAAGTCCCCACCCCACCCCACCACAGCACTCTACAGCCACTTTGAGCATGCAGTTCTATGACAAAAGTTGCTCAGCTCGCTCAGGGCTTTCATTTGGTACCAAATTTGACCACTTTTGAGAACTTTCATTTTTGGCCGAAAATCGCCTAAGTCCCCACCCCACCCCACCACAGCACTCTACAGCCATTTTGAGCATGCAGTTCTATGACAAAAGTTGCTCAGCTCGCTTAGGGCTTTCATTTGGTACCAAATTTGACCACTTTTGAAAAATTTTATATATTTTCGACCACTTGACCCCCCACCCGACTGACCCTTCAAACGGCAAAGTGGAACCAGCCCAGCAAAATAGGTACGTCGGACGGCAAAACGGATACCGGGAATGAGCTGGGCACACCAGAAAACCCCTGTAGACAGAGTTTTGACAGGCCAGGTAGAGCCTACTATGGACCTCCAGGAAGCGGTTTCCGACTTGACCCTCCCGACGGCAAAGTGGAACCAGCCCAGCAAGATGGGTGGGTCTGACGGTAAAACTGACTGGGGGAATCGATTCTCCGTGCCAGAAAACCATTGTATAGAAGATTTGAGCGTTCAAAGTTAAATAGATAGCGAGAAATTTCGATTTTTCATTTTTCGAATTTTCGCCATCTTTGACGGGCCACTGTGGTCGCTAGAGAAGTGATAGAGACACGCAACCTGGACCGTTAGTTAGTTCAATATATGTAGTTTCTGAATATAAAAAGAAATCAGCTCCAGCTCGTAACGTTCGACCTGAGCGACGACCACAAAAATTGTCATTTTCGCTATGAGCCGACTTTGCGGCGCCACTGCGGCGCAGCTGCGGCGCAAAAAAGTTGTGATTCTTAAATTCTTTAGAGGATACTACTAGACCCCATAGCCCTTTAGGTTGGCCCACCGCTGCAGATCACGTGAAAGCGGCGAACATTATGTACAATACAACCATCAAATAGGAGAAACCGGAAAAAAAACATCGCCGCCATAACCGGTCCGGGGCGCAACTTTTTAACGGTAAGTGATACGGGGCTGAAACTTCACAGACATACTAAACTCGATGTGCTCTACAATTTGCGCATGAAATCTGCGCAGGATCTGCGCAGGATTTTGCGCAGCATCTGCGCAGCTTATTTTACACTGTCTCCAGCCACTTTTCACACATATTATAGGGGTCGCTGCCGCGACCCCTATGATACCGGTCTAACAGTATATACAACCTAGCGAAGTGCAAACACTGCCTATCCAAAAAATATATATCTCTCGCCCCGACACCCGACCGTGCCCTCTCAAGATTTTGACAGCACTCCATACGTAACCGGAAATTTTAATTTTAAGAAATGTCTACATTTGGCCACAACACATGGTTTTTGATATTTTTTCATTTCTATGCAAACTACGTACGTTGACAATACTAATTTTTGCAGCAGAACTCTTACGATATATACGTATATTCATTTCTAAATGCCGAAATAAATTATCAAAACTTACCAAAATGCTTGCGGAAGCAGGCAAGAAAGCTTCGGCGCATATAAACGTGTGTTACGTATACAATATCAGCATTTAAATACAAGCAACTGTCTAGCCAAAGTTTAAATTAACTTAGCTACACTTAAACACAATGTATACATGTATACGTAGTAAACATGCATGGTTAGTATGCATATAACTTCATAAACTTTTAAATTCTTTTAACTTAAAATAAATTTCCCCTTCTGGCTGGAAAAAATTGCTACTGCTTCGGACTTGATGCATTAAGTTTAGCATTGGCTGGCCCCCTAAAGAAAAAAGTAACTCCGTTCTTGTGTTTAAAAAATTAACTCGAGCATGGATGGGTGAGTGTTCTTTTAAAATAATTAATTGATGTTTTATAAGTTTTATAAGTTAATGACAGCTATGATTCTGATGGGTGCATTTTGGGTAGAAATTTGGGCGCTTACTTAGTTACTTAGAAGGAGGAGGGAGGAGTTTCCCTCCTTGGTCCCCCGTATGGTTTGAAAACATTTTTGCCTCCGATTTGGCTGAGAACTTGCCACTACAAGTCGCTGAGTTAAAAACTCGGATAGAAAGATCGGTTCGGTTGATCAGCAAAATCCCCGTGGATGTACCCCCTTGCTCTGCGATCCTCGGTTTTTGGGTGGCGGCCCTGGTAGACCAGCCTACTGGGTCCGCCTCCTTCATTGACATTGAGGAATGAGGAAAACCCGGGGCCTAAAGCCCGGGGCCGCAGGCGCCATTTGTGGTCACGGCCACGAATGGATATCTTGTCCCGGGGCCCTCCCCTCCCAAGGTGCTAGCCTTCCTCCAGGATGTGGCCTTGTGGGATGTGGATCTTTGACGTCTCAGCAACATTGAGAAGACTCACGATGGCCCAGGAACAAAAAAGAAGAGACAGAGAAAGAGAAGAGATCAGCACAATTTCTCTATCAATGTTGCTGTTTTGCTTTTCTTAATTTTGCGAAGGTCGATTATACGGTAATTCGGGGCGCCGATTTCTAAATCTGATGTAGAAATTTTAATCGGAGCTATCAAAATCGATTTCCTGACGAAGTCCAAAAAAAATTCCAAAAAAAAATTCCAAAAATCAATTTTCGAGGGAGATAAATTGGAGACAAAGTGAGTTTTCTAACAATGGGGAACCAGGGCGAAAATTAAAGAATCGTCGCCCCCTAACTTGGGGGCAGTGGCGCACATAGGAATTTTTTTCAGGGGGGGGGCGGACCTCAGAAAAATTGGGGGGGTCTGGGGGCATCGCCCCCCGAAGTTGAAAAATTTTGGACACCAACGTTTAAAATGCAAAAATAAGCGTAAATTCAGCAAAAATAAAAAAATTTCGCGCCGACGGCGCGAAAATTTTTGGAAAAATTTAAAAAGTTGCTATTGAAAGGTTTAAAATGCTGAAATAAGGGTAAATTAAGCAAAAGTGAGGTAAATTTCGCGCCGGCGGCGCGAAAATTTTGGAAAATTTACGTCCGCGCTACGCGCGGACAATAAAAATTTTCCTTTACATCTGGTTTCGGGGGGGGGGGGCCCGGCCCCCCCCCCGCCCCCCCCCTTATGTGCGCCCCTGCTTGGGGGGATTGTTAAGAACCCCTTAAATAAATTCTGTACACACCGTTTTGGTCAAAATCTGGGGGAGGAGGAGATCTGAAAATCTGTCGCTGAAATTTGTTGCTTCGGGGGATCCCAAAACTGCAAAAATCAAATCTCGACTTTATGGCGTATGTATATCAGAGCCGACGAGGTAGGTATATCTTTAGCGTATGGCCTGGCTTATCCCTAGTGGAGGGCCGCCCTGGCACTTATATATAAAGATGGAGGGGGGCAAAAATTGTCTTGGTCCACCTCATGGTTAGAAAAACATTTTTTGTCTCCAATTCGGATGAGAAGGTGCCACTAGGGTAAATCGAGGTTGCTGATTTCAAAAATCAAATCGAGACATCAATCCGATCAATCGATCGATCAGTAGAATCGATAGATCAAAATCGATCAAAAAATTTTTGTCTCCGATTTTCGCGAAAAGTCGCGAAATTAATTAATTGTAATTCGGGTAATTCGGGGGCGCTGATTCCGAATCTGCAGTCGAAATTTCGATCAGAGCTGCCACCGGCGTATCCAGGATTTTTAAATGGGGTGGGTCCAAAAATTTTTTATCCTCCTCCCCCCAGGACCGCCCAACTGAACTGTTTTTATCCAGTTCAGTTCAACAATAGACTGCACAAGCGAAGCACATACTCACCCCTTTCTTACTTCTAGGCCAAAATTTATGGGGGGGGGGCGATATGGGGGGAGGGGCTCGAAGAACCCCCCATCGATGGGGGGCTCACAGAAAATGGGGGGCGTATTTTTAGGTTTTTTGTGTCAAAAACAGCTAAAAATCGCTAAAAAACAACTAATTGCAGGTGTTTTTAAGTTAAAATAGCGAAAATTTGGTTAAAACTACGGCGAAGCCGGAAACTTTTTGAAAATTTAGGGTAAAAATGGTAAAATTTGGCAATTTTGGCGTTATGGGGGGAGGTCGGAACTTATGGGGGCTTCTGAAATGGGGGGGGGGCGGTTACCTTCCGAATGGGGGCTGCGCCCCGCCCCCCTCCCAGTAGAAGTAAGCCAGCACCCTCCTGTGTGTTGCTTCATAATTCACATTGTCCCGCAAGTATATATATATTCTTATATTCTAACTCACGTATATATACGCACTTACAAATATGAGTGTCTATTATGTTTGTAACATTACTGAGTATATACGTCAAGAAAATGAAGTAAACGCTGACCAGCAGGCGGATCCACGAAGGATACAAGGCATTAATCATAAAGAAATAATGAAAAACGCCTGCCTGCAGTCACTAAGGCCGAAGCCTTAGTCCGAACAGGCCCATTGGCTCTTTTCAGGCGTTTTTCATTATTTCTTTATGATTACTGAGTATATATTAACAATAATCTGAATAACAGAATACCATTCGGGCGTCTGGGGGGCGGAGTCCCCCAGAAGTTGAAGAAAGTTTTTGCTTTTTAGATGAAATCGTTCTTCAAATCTTTACTTTCTTTCATTTTGCAGAAACAAGGAATTTTTAAAAATTAACACTTTTGAGGGCAAAATAAAAAATTTTTGCTAAAATAGACTTCTTCTACCCGAAAATCTGGTGAAAACGTTGGAAATACATATACAGTACATCCATTACATTACATACATTACATACAGTACATCCAAAATAGCAACTTTTCGCGACATGTCGCCAATTATTCGTTTGGCGACAATCGCGAAAGTTCAGCGGTTATCGTAGAAATTTGGCGATATGTCGCCAAAACTTGACGCCTGCGACAATCGCGGAATTATTGCGATTATCGTAGAATATTGGCGATAAGTCGTGTGAAATATTCGCGACAATCGCGGATGTTTGACGATTGTCGTGAAAAATTAACGAAATATCGCTGGTTTCCACGACAGTCGTCAGACATTCGCGATTGTCGCGAATAGCCGTTCCACGACTTATCGCCAATATTCTACGATAATCGCGGTCTTTGTCTTAGCGACATAACGCCAAATTTCTACGATAACCGCTGAATTTTCGCGATTGTCGCCAGACGAATAATTGGCGACATGTGTAATGAAATTGGTTAAATAAAAAATCAGATTTTGAAGGATTGATCCAAAAAGAAGGATTTGCTCAATGGTCACTCGAAAACGCCAAGGAAGACCTCAGAAAACGGGCTAAGTTAAAAGATTCCATGATCGTGGTTATATGAATGAACGTCCAAGCTGTGTCAGTATTTGTGTGTAATTAAGAACAGGGTTGCCAATCTCTGAAATCTAACTAATTCCCAGGGAAAACGAAAGGGAAGATTAGTTAAAACCTACAGTATAAGGTCAGAGTATCATTAATACAAGAAGAATAACATCATAAGTTAATAAACACGTTAGTCAGTTAAGGTGGTGATTCCCTTTGGTCACATAAAGTTTGCACCATTATTACTCTTTCATTACTTGGAGTTAAAAAGCCATTTTTATATCAAAATGTAGCTTGACATATTCTCTATTTAATGCATGCCACGAAACTAATTTTGCTTTTCTAAAATATTTTTAACACATTTTAGAAGAAGTATAATTTTCCAGAATTTTTGCAGACTCAAGTAAATTTTTTCGCGAGACATCGGTTATATCATTCGATACCTCCATCAAATAGCTGGGGACGATTTTTTATTTATTGTGAAGTCGCTCTTCGTTATAGAGAAATAAACTGAAATGTGTGCGTAACCTGTATTTTGCCTACTTTTTCCAAATTTGTCAAGCGATTACTTTAGCTAGAAAGCAGCAATCGGGGAAACTAAAAAATCGTCCCTGGGTATATTCGTGTAGAACACATTTGTTCAGTAGCAGCCCCCCAACTTGCATGATGAATGCTCCACAATCTTTGGAAACAAATTGGTCGTGTTTTTGCAAAAACTAATTTTTTTATGATAGCAGCCTACAGGATAGCCGTTGGAAGACGATCATGTGTCGGATAATTTGTCCCTGTGGGATCTTCAGATCGACGCCCTTAGTTTGATTTTACGGCTTGCGTAGTTCAAGAAATGTTGGATTATTTGATTTCTGCAAAAATGACAAGTTTTTGACGCCAAATCAAGAAAATCGGCTATATCTCATGATAGAGAAAAGCTAGAAACTTGCTTTAAAAAGCAAAAATGTGAAGCTCGATGAGATCTGTCGAATGAATATACTCATAACCGTATAGCCGCTGCCAAACGTTCAGAAATTGGGAAAAACCATTCTGACTGGAAATCTCGAATTTTTGAATCGGGCTTGCGCGGAGGGTGTTAGAACGCTAAAAGAACTTATTTCGGAAAGTTTCGTCAAATTTCATCTTCATTTATGCCTCCAACCAACAATATGGGACCAGAAGGAATCACCACCTTAAGTGGTCTGCAGGGAAATTCCTTAGTATCATCTCCTTGTGAAAAGCGGGCGCCTTTTTACTTGGATTTTGTTATCCCTGAATAGATAATAATCACAAGCGCTCGCACCCTAATGAAGAGCTGGTGCCTCTTCGCTAGGATCCAATCTTAGGCCTCTTACATGTACCGACCACCCAAAAAAAACTCGAAGAAAAGGCCCTAACATTATCCACAAAAACGTGTAATTCCTCTTTGTTTGCAAACAATTATCTCAATGTTACTGTCAAATTTAATCATGTGAAGATGGTTCGTTGGTATACGGTAGTTACTATGTAGGATTAGCCCTAAATAGCAAGTAACCTGCAGTTACAAATGCATAGGTAACTGTGTTTAGACGTAGATAGTCATGTCCAACATTATTTGACACTAATTTTCATTTTTAACAATCAGTTGAGGTTAAATTAGTTTTAGTATGAGTTAAACATGTTAATTAGGGTTAATTAGTATTAATTAGGTAATAGTTACGTAATGATCGAAATTTTATGTGGAAACACAACATAGGCTTAATCGAAAGGCAATTCGACGCTGATTCCAAAAATGTAAATTTTATTTCTCAACTCCCAATATTAAGAAAGTTATGGTCAAAAATGTTTTAGTAAAGTGTTTGTCATTTCGTAATTTTAGTATTTCAAAAGTTAGGTGTAACTTAACTAAGACTTACGTAACCTTTATGTTAAGTCCAGTCACGCCGTCTGGAAGGCTGTCCTCACATGAACTTTGGACTGGCCTTTAGTCCAGCAGGAGAATTGCCTCTCGAAAGGAGAGTTAGTACACACCTTTTCTACATCCTATTGGTTCGAAGGGGGCCTAGTGGCCTCAAAAATAAATTAAATTGAATGAAAAGAAACCAAATCTAGGTAGTTAAGTACGTAGAACTCAACAATATAATTTTTAGTTAGCTAGAATTTACGTAAAAATATCTATGTGCATATTTTTTCATCTTTTTTCCATTTTATTCTCTTCTCGGCTTTCGTCTTCCTGCTCTCGACTTGTTGGGAACAAGGAGTTTCCAGTAGCAGGGAACAATTGTTGCCGAAGACAAATGACCGGCACGCTTTGTTCTCGGCCAAGAGTCCAAGCGAGACTCACGAGTGAGGGGCCGAAAACAAAGGAATATTAAAACAATTTTAACATTAATAAACCAATTTTCCGATTCCATTTAAATTATTGACATTTCTCTTGTGTTACATAGGCCCAAGTTGGCCAAAACTCCACAATTTTCCGTTAATTTTTGAGTAAGTTAAGACCACAATTCCATCACCTATCCCTTTGGTTGCGTTTACGTGTAAACCCAAAACTTTTATAAAATTCACCCAAGTTTCGACCCCGAAATCCATCAAAAAAGGGACCAGTTGGGGGCTATATTTCCCCAACCTCATTAATCTGACCCCTCACCTGGTCTCCGGGCCGAAAAGAGCCCGGACCTTACATGCAAAAGATAGGAAACTTCTAGAAACTTCTAGAAGTTTCCCCCAAAATTTAAAGAAAGCCGCTTTTATTACCGGCTGTCAACGAGCTGTCCCTTGGCCGCCGATTTTCAAATTCTAGTCAGTGTTCGTTTAGGAACGGCCGAAAGCGGCCGCTAAAATGTCCCTCTCTCCCCCGTGTACTGCTTCTCGTGTCACTGGTGTGACATGGGAATATAGCAGTACACACCCCAACCACAGAAAAATCTAGGGATCTCTCTGGCCCTTGGGCCAGAGAGAAAATAGATTAAACCCGAACACTAACAACTTGAGCGGCCATATGGACCTCCTATGTCCGGCCTTATTCTACTGCAAGGACAAAAATCTAGGGTTGTATTGTGGCCCCTTTGGCCAATTTTTATGTATGTTTGTGTTTTTGGCCGATTGGCCCTTTATATTTTCTAAGGCCAGGAGGCCAGTGTTTTCACAGTTTTGGGCCCAGAGCCCCAGTCTTCAGTATTCGCAATATTATAGCCAATTTTATGTTTTCCAGCATGGTGGGCCTTCGGGCTACGTTTCTGTTCCATAGCATGTCGGGCTTTCGAGCCGATTTAATTCCCATTACACCTTTATTTCGCTATTATTTTATGATTTCTAAACAAAGGATAAAAACATGCCTCTTTCGCGTTTCTGTTGTACATTTCATCTTTCTAGTCAAACCAGAAACTACTCCTTTCACAACAAAATTCCCCTTTTTTTTCTTTCCACCTTTTAGTTGTCACTTTTGGGGTTTCTTTTGTAGATTTAACGGGAC